>JBBIGA010091308.1:0-11280 GCA_037576975.1 Alestes dentex | reverse complement strand
CTATCTTGCTTTTAGGCTATTCATGAGTGGGGCCAAGTAAAATATTTTATTTCAAATTTTATTTTATATTGTGCATTTGATTGAATGCTAAATAAATATTTTCATAGTTTTGTAACAGATTTATTCTTTTAATGATTTAATAATAATAGTTTCTTTCGGTTTTCGGCCATGCGCTTCCTCATTTTCGGTTTTCGGTTTCGGTCCCAAAAAAAAAAAAATCTTTTCGGTGCATCCCTAATAATTACACCACATAACATGCCATCTCCTTCACAACCTGTATTATTTGCTTCTCTCCGTGTCAAAAAATAAGCTAATTTCAACAAGCATGGCCTGGACCGAAAGTCCAAGAGCTATATGTCCCTCCCAGGTTCTCCGCAGGCCTCCACGATCCACGAGCGAGACAGCATTAAGCGAAATGTAGGAATTGGCATCTCAAGGCGGGTTAAAGCCAGTTGAAGTGGCCTCCGGCACTCCAAAAGGGCATTGTCTCGGAGCACGGCTTTAGCTGAATTTCTCCAGGCCGGAAGCCTCTAACCCTTTAAGAGGAGCGCAGGATTTGACGAAGGAGAGATATCGTTTTCTTTTCTTTTTTTCCCCTCCTCATTTATTTATTTATTTTATTTCCATTATTTATTTATTTATTCGTACAGAAGCGCTCCCATTCAGCCCTCCGCGAGTACTCATGCCACAACCTGCCCTTGAAGTCGACGGCTCTTGAGTGACTTTTGATTCTCTTATTCAAACCCACGTCGCATTTAAGCTTCATAATATTTGGGTTTCTTTCCCTGCTCTTCTCATAGCACATGCGTCGGAACGCAGGCCGCCTCCTTGTCCTGCGGTGACCTTTCCGCGGCGAATACGAAGAGACGGAACGCAAATGCCGAATGTATTAATGAATCAGAAGCCGCCGCCGTTATCCTTTTCGCCGTTTTCATCATTTATCCTTCTGCATTATCATCGCCCATCAACGGCACTACTGCGCTTAATGGCCACTTCTTAGGTTTATTTAGTCCACTTTTTGTATTTATGCTCCTTTTTTTAATTTGCAAAAGAATTTTTCACAGATTACGCTGCAAAAACTGCTTTAACATAAACCTAGATCCCAAAAACTAATGACTAAGGCCATGGTGAGAATGATCTCTCCACCAGTGCGGCCAAGTCATCTTTGGTTTCTTTAGACCTGAAGCTACAAGGCTACTGTAGCTAACAAGTAAAGGTGTCAATAGTTTAGTTATTTTAAACTTATTTGCTCTAATGTGGCTCCTGACATTGCAAACAGGCCATAAAAATGGACAAAAGTATGTTAGCATCGCTAAAACAGTAGCAGTAGACATCTTGAAGCTGCACTTTTGTCAATTTTTATAGTTGATACTGTAATTTGTGTGGTGCATTACATTAGCCTCGCAGCTCCACTGAAAAATGCATGGACCTAATATTTAAGCCTTGAAAAATAATGTTCATTATATTAGCCTTTTGTAACTTTTATTATCATAACCTTGTAGCTCCAGAGTAGCTTCACTTTTGACTCGTAGCTCCAGAGTAACTTTACATTAGCCTCATAACAGGTTTGAGTGTATTTTGGGTAAGTGGAGAAACAGTGTAAATTTGATTTTTTTTTTGTTGAATTTGGAAGTCATTGGACTGCTCTGGACTTCTGTAAGCTGTTTAAATCATGTCAGTCTCTGTGGACCTCTTTCAGGAGAGCCCTGTTTTTCCACAGACAGGGCAGGTGTTAGCCAAATGCTTTTTTATATACATTTATAAGTGTGTTTATAAATACTCTTTCAGCTAACATTTACAAATTTAGCCACAGCATTCACTGAGTGGGCGCTTCATCAGGTACGCCTGCCATTTCTATGACTCTATGTCTCTATAGTCAATGTGCTTTCACAGAGCACAGTTCCATGATACTCAGGTTTAATCATGTGTTTGTAAATAGCTTTGTTTGCACTGGTGTATATATATATATATGTTGCTCATACAAAATATAGCAACTTATTACAACTACAAAAGTAGTTACCTAAAGTAAGTGGAAAGTATTTCCAAAACATTGTTTGTTTTTCCTATTTAGTACCACTGTGGTCCAAGTGACTGACCTATAAAGATTATTATTAGACACAGTGGTGGTTATATGTCATTATCAAAAGGTTACAGCTATATTAGCTTTAACTACAGCACAAAATGGCATAATACGTAACATACAATTCATTTTACCCCTTTTCCCCTTCGGTCAGGACAGATTTGGAGCCAAAACTTTCCTTTTTTTGTTTTCTGCACTGGAGCAACAAGGCTAATGTAAAGAACAAGTAAGAAGTAAAAGCCAATACAGTACCAGTTAGCATGACTAAGGGTTCTTTCACACCTACCTTGTTTGTTAGGACCTTCGGACTTATAAGTTCAGTCTGATCCAAGCAGGTGTGAACGATGGACCTTGGACCGTGGTCCAGATCAAAGAACCAAAATCTGGTCAGACCAAAAGAGGTCCGGATCAGACCGAACCACAGCTCGGTTGGTTTGCAGTGTGGAAGCTCTTTTTTGGATGATTCAAACTTTTGGACCATTAAAAGACGCCCATTAAACAACAGAAGACGAGGAAGAACCAGAACAGTAACTGTAGTTTGGTCAGATGGTGTGAACTTTACAGAAATGCATAAAACATTTCAACAGTAATATTAATAATAGTGTAGTGGCAGCAATATGTATCTGTTTATTTTTCTCGCCGCAAATGAAAAAGGCTGACTGAAATAACAGCACTCTGACGTTGGACTCACTTTTGTGTACGAACCAGTCAGTTTTGAGTCAAGGGAGATGTAAACCATGTAGGTGAGGACAACAGGACATAGATGTGTCACTTGAGTGCGCTCTCAAAATTACAAGGTGACACTAAAACAAACCAGGTGTGAAAATGCCCTAAACCATCACACCCTAAACCACATGAAGGTGTTCAGTAATCTGTAATAGACTAATTTATGTGGTTTCTGACACTGTACCACATTAGCATAGCTAAAAAGTAACCTGAACAGTGTCTATACTTCAGTTCATGTTTCTAGATAACAGAGTCATACAGCATCAGAAACTACATAAGCGAGTCTACTACAGATGAGGGTTTAAGGTGAGTGTGTGGTGATATAATCCTGCCATCAGCACCAATGTCCCTCATCACTCCTGCCAGTTGATGAGTAAGACCCTCGGCATGTGTAAGCACGGTCCCGGCTCAGGAGTTTCTCCTGAATGTGACGCTTTTTTTTTTTTAATCAGCCGAGCAGTTCTGGCACGGCGAGAGTGTTTCAGAACAGGAGCCTTTTCACACACGTTCACACTCCGCTCCGTGCCAGGAATCCTCCTGCTCCGCCATTCAGCCGTGCTGATCACATGAGCGAGGCTGTGTTACAGTACGGCGGAAGGCGTGTTGCGCTGCGTTTCGCCATTCAATGGCAACGAGTAGCTCATTCACTCAGTCGTGACTGAACATAAGCTCAGGAGCACGGCTGGTCATTTTGAAAAAAAAAACGGCCTAACATGTTACTAGAAATTTTAAAGAGCCCGTCTCATCGAAAACGTAAATGTTCCTCGCTTTTTCGAATTATAACACTTTGATGTACTTGTTCTAATTATATAATCATACATGACAATGAGCAGAAAAAATTGCCCATTTTGAATGTTAAAAACCACTGGATTTACACAGAACTTCCACTGTAAATATACATTTATTTATATACGGTGCATATGGGCTGCTAAGTATTGTACGGTGAATATGGGCTACTTGCAGTATGTGTTACAATACTATATTAACTCACACTGGTGCTGTTACTGGTCCTGCCGGCGATAAATGATTGCACTGTTGCCTGTGGTTTCTTTTTTTTGCACTCTCTCTTTAGTCCTGTCCTGCCTGTACTTGTGTTGTCTTGTGGTATTTCTGTTTTTGTTCTTTGTGGGTCTGTTTTTGTTTTTTGTGTTGCACGATGTTCCACTGTAATGTTGTTTCATTTCTCTGTGTGCTGTGTGTGTAAGGTTGAAATGACAATAAACACCAACTTGACTTGACATGATTTGAAATCCGCCATTTCAGCCTATGGCATTTTAGCTCTGCCCATTTTTGGCCTGGCCTTTTGTGCAACATGAACTGAATATATAGAGCAACATGATGTAATATTAGTAGTAATAGTAATTATAACAACAACAACAACAACAACAGCAAAACAACAATATTATTATTATTATAGTTATAAATTATTGTTATTATTATTATTATTATTAATAATAATAATAATAATAATAATAATAATAATAATAATAATTGCAAAGCTCACCTCACTACAATAATACAAGGTTACATTTTATCCAAGCGTAAAATAACAGAAGAGTTAAAAAGACAATTTGACATCACCATGTTCACCAGCAGAATACACATGTTTAAGTGTAAAAATGGTGTGCTTCAATTTTATTTGGGGCCGAGCCTATGCGCAATTAGGGAGGTGGGGGGGCATCCTCATCAACAAAATGACCAATGTCTGTCTGTCTATCTATCTGTCTATCTATCTATCTGTCAGTCTATCCATGTATCTATGCTTCTGTTCATCCATCCATCCACTGAACTGTGTCCCAAAGTGTGTAGACCCTGCATGTCTTCTAAACATGTTAGTTTTAATAGGTTGGACTTTGTCTTCCACTTTGCAGACGCTACTTTTCTGGTTACATTGCTGTGGGGATTTGATTGCAGCCATGAAAGCATTAGTGAGATCAGGTCCTGATGCTAAATGGTCACAAATGCCACTCCAGCTCCTCTCAAAGTCACTGGAAGCATCTCCATCCTTCTAAAGACTCCACAGCCCAACACTGGGGGTGGGGGGTCCAGACCCATAAGCCAACAGCCATGGTGACCTTGATCATGGTGACCGGCAGTGGCTTGAGTGTCTGCACCCATTGTGTTGGTCAGTTCTGTTTACACAAGCTGAACTGGTGCTACTTAAAGTAGCTGGAGGAGCTTCGAAGGCCTGTCCGAATACTTCTGGACACATAGTGAGTCCATGGTACAAAATATGGCAAAATGAACATGGCTTAGTTGTGCAACTGTGGTGTTTTTTTAGTCAGACAGCGAGTGGTGTGTGTGTGTGTGTGCGCGGGTGTGCGTGTGCGTGTGTGTGTGTGTGTGTGGAGAAAGCAGCTGGTGTGAGCCGGAGCCGAACTGTGTTTGAAATCCAGGCCCTCACTCTTCTTATTGAAGTCGTGCGGAGAGTTCGCGCCGGGGTCAGAAGTGAAGTGGTGCGGGAGCGCGTGCGGCTCTAGTGGGTGTATTCCGCACCATCTCCAAGTCTGATCTTCTTTTTCTCTTTTCTTTTTTTTTCCTCGTTCTTTTTTTCTCAGCATTCTCCTGACTTCCCACTTACTGGTGATCAGCCTTTTTTTCCCCGCTTATGCTATATTATCATCATCTCTTTTTTTTTGCCTCCAAATTTTGGCAGTTGCCATGGACATCTGTACCAACATGATAAGACGGTAATTGTACCAGTGTCTGCTCCAGGGTTCGAGTCGTTTAGCAGCCTGTCACATGAGCAGTCAAATGCTTCACCTTCTGTTCAGATGGTTTTGTGGAACTGCGCATTCAGTCAAACGGGCAGAGCGAATAGGCAAACAATCAGCACACAATATTATTTAACTTATTTTCCTTTTTCTTTTGAACATCTTTGAGCTGAAATAGCTGCAACATTAAACGCATGGGAATCACAGCTTTTTAAGTGACATGCAAAAAAACCCCACGTTTATTTCTATATGTTTTTATTTTAAGTTCATTTTCTGGAATCAGGGGAGGATCAGGGGACACTGAGATTAAATATGATTCTTCAGGCAACAATAAGGGCTATAAACTGTGCAGCGCGAGCGGATGTGTGCATTAACGGAGTGCGGAGGAATTAAACAATGACTCTCCCACTTGGCGGATATTTAAAAATGAGACAAATGTGATGGTTTTCTGTCACGTTAGACGCACTCATTGTGTTTTTTTCTCCCTCAGGAGCCGAATGTTTTCTGCGTCGTTCATTTGTACAAAGCTGCAAATTTCACTCTTTCACGGCAGCCCCGACGATGACTGACCAGTGAAATCCAGTGCTGGGCAGCTATTAAATTCATTAAATTAATACTCAACAAATAATTTGGTCCAATTTGGTGTCTAAAAATTTTGCCCCTTTAGTTTAGAAGCTACAAGTCAATCGTCACCCAAGTCTTTTACCGTAAACACAAACCCAAAACTTCTCTGAACCCTCCAACCACATCCAGCTCTTCATTAAGGTGGATCAGACTTGTAGATGTGGTTTAGGACACAGTATGACTTACTGTGAGCTGTAAACATGGTCTAAACTCCAGTGCCGCTCTTTCAGATGACACCAGAGCTGCTTTTCAAAAAGCAGGACTAATCTGGGATCAGATTCATCCGTATTTATTTCGTCACAGAAACTGACTCTAGGTCAGTACTCCTGCTCCTGAGGCGGTTTGTGAAAACAGACCCTGTTGTGTAAAAAGGTGCCCCAAAGTTTGCCTCCAAGCTGAAGTTCAGTTCATTTTTATAGCTCACAGTAAGTCACACTGTGTCCTAAACCACATCCACAAGTCTGATCCACCTTAAGATGCTGTCTGATGTCCATAGAGGTTTTACTGTTTTTATTGCTTTAAAAGCTGTATTTGAGTAAAACAGCTGCTCGTGACATGTGGGTCAAGCCGTAACCTGGGGGTCATTCGTTGATTCACTAATATTCTGGAGGTCAGGCGAGGCGGTTGGGTCTCGGTCGGGTAGGTGCAGGTCATTAAAAACCCTGAATATTTTTTCCCTTTTTTTTTTCAGATAAACATTCTTGGAAAGAGTCTTTGCATGTACAAAAATATCACTGCTATATTAAGAATACCACGTAAAAATTGTGTTTTTCATTACATTTCAGTTCAAACTATCGATCAAAGTCTTGAAATAATAATCAATCTTGTCAGTAATGCACAATAATAACCCATTCAGTGCCGATTTATCTTATAAACTTGACACAAAAAGGTGTTTTTACTTTTTGTTTGTCATACTTTAAGAATGCTGTTGGGGTTATATGTATATATATATATGTATAGTAACATGTCTTCTATAGTGCATGTTACTTCTCAAAGTTATTTCTCATTATATAAAAGCTCTATTCAGATGTTCTTCAGTTATTTCAGTCAATTTACAACCTTCTGAAGCTCTGTCCTTCATTGCCACTTTCTCATAATTCTTCTAAAACTTTTTATACATTTATCTCCTACTAAATTGTTTTTTATTGTTAAATACAAAAAAACCCCTTTTGAGCACTTGTGTATATGGGGAGAGCTCCAAAGTGCAGCGAATGTATGGGTGTTGTCTAAATGCATGCAGTTAACAAGTGTTTGTTTGTGCAGATGATTGGAGAACGTTACCTGCGAAGACAATTAGCCGTAATTAAGCCAGGCGAGCGCTGGAGGTGACACCACTGTTAGCGCTAATGAGAGGGGACTCACGGGTTGGCATTAAACCGCATCAAGCCTTTTATGATATGTTTAGCTCACAAAACTCAAAAATCAAGGCGAAGGGAAAAAAACTACAAAAATGTATTTAAAAAAAAAACAATCAAATAAAAAAGAGAGAAATATTGATCCATGATACTTTCTTTCCATGGTGGTTGGATGGCGAGCACGACTCGAGTCGATGTGTTTCCAGAGCACTGTTGGGTTTTTATCTTCAGCTTTGGATGTGCAAATAGATCCCGTATGCAAACGCTCTGTGGTCCCTGCGAGTTGATATAAGTGAGAATGGGGCTTGGATTTCCAGAGAAGACTGAATTTCAATAGCGGTCAAATAAACGTGGACAGCCGTGTTAGGGTGATGTGTGCGGCTGGGCTTGATTCCAGGCCAGAAAAAAAACCAAACAAACAAACAAAAAAACCCCAGAGTAATACAGTAAAAAATAATACAGTAGCTGCGTCCACTTTGAATGGTCCATTTTTGTCAAGGTTCTCATTCATATTTGAACACTGTCCTGATGCTGCTGCTGATCCATAAGTCTCCAATTCATGAGAGGAACCCTGCCAGGACCATTTAGCACAAAAAAAATCCCAACATCCTTCTTCTCAGGAGTGTGGACTGGTGGTCTGGGAGAGTGTTGAGAAAGTGAGGAGGAGTTCGTTTACTTCATTTCTCAGCGTGTGGGCTGAGATGCTATGCTAGCTTAGTGCCAAATTAAACTGCACAACCCTCCATCCATCCAAAAGGTAGGCTATCAGTGGTATCAGGCGTCTTTGGCCTTCAGTTGAGTTTGGCGTTGGAGCTGCAAGGCTAATGTAGCTAAACAAGCCATGGAAGCTTGTATAATAGTACATTGCAGAGCTAAAACAGTGCTAATGGCCATCCTGACCAGTTCTTTCCATCCTTTTGTCCACATTTTTGAGACAATAGTGCCAGAAATCACATACGCAAGTCTGTCAGAGGTGACTGGATGCGGCCATGCAGGGTTTTAGATGTTTTAGATACAGTTTGCATGGGGCTGGTGCAGGGGCGTCGGAAGCATTTGTAATTTTTGGGGACGGGTACTGATGGGAGGTTCTGGAGCTGGGGGGGCGGGGTTGATAGCTGTAGCATAGTGTTTTCGGGGGGGGTTGCATGCAGCACTCACTTGTTTCCCTCATACAAATTGCTGCATGGATAAGTGGGGAGACGAAACGAATGGTTTTTAAAAGTGAGGGGGACAATCCATGGTTCAGGTGTTATGTCGAATCATGCTACGCATAGAGATGTGCTGCTTCTGAGTATGTGCAGTTCCACAGTCTTGGGATTCAGTGCCATGCCCATAAATCTGTGCTACCTTGGGACACTGGCAGCTGTATGAGCTTCAAGGGAGCATTTTTCCACAGGGTAGCATGAATCGATAGACTGCTTATAAAATATATATTTTAAATACAACATATTTTTCTCCAATTATGCATATTACTTGCCTATTTCTCATCATTATCAGTTCTAAACTGACTGTATAAACTGTATGAACTCTAAGGTGGCACTTTTCGACAGGGTAGCAGGAATCGATAGTCTGCTTATAAGTACATATTTTGAAAAATATATTTTTAACGGATTATACATATTATTTGCCATTTCTCAGTGTTATAAACTGACTATAAATTGCATGAACTGGATAGCATTTTTTGACAGGGTAGCGTGAATTGATAGACTTCGCTGTCGATTTGCGCTACGGTAGCATTTTTCAAACACCAGCACCCATGTGCTGGTGGGACGTTATGCAGCTGGGTTCTAGCCAGGTTAGCTTTGGTTAGCTATAGTCAGCAATACCAGTTAATAAGAATGCGTTATAAAGCGGTATTTTGGAAACTGGGCAGCACTTTGTGGAAGACTTAATGTGACACGAAGACAGAAGTGCAGCTCTCATTGCTACTGATGTACTGAGCCACCATCTTGGATATGGATGTTGGGGTTGGGGAGGTTCTTCTGACTTTCTGAGCCAGAAATCCAATTCTGGGGGCGTTCCAGTTCAAATTTCCCACTAGGAACTCTAAGAGTTTGACTTTTAAGTTCTAATGGCATGTACCATCAGCCACAACTTGTTAGCTATATTAGCCTCATAGCTCCCATGCAGACATGGTGAACTTCGAATATTAAACCTGTGGGACTACATTTGGGGTAAGAACATTTGTGTAGCTAAGATTTTTCATTCCTTGATGTTCCTTCAATAAGTTTATAAGAATATTTAAGAACAAGTATTGCTCAGGGAGAAACCAAAAAATGCTTTAAACAGTAAGAAGCCAGAACAGCTTGTAGAGTTGAATTATTTCATGTAGAGCAAAATAACTGACCGAAATGCAAAAAAATCAAACCCATAACCAGTTAACCAGAGGAGAAGTGAAATTTAGAAAAAAAAAAATTTCACAAATGAAACAGTAAGCAGTTAAGGAGAAAAACAGAACAAATTGGTGAGATAATTGCTTAATAGCGACATTAGCCTCACAGCTCCAGTGCAACTTCAGACACATCTTGGCTGATTTTTGTTGTTTTTGTGGTTTTTGTTTTTTTTAGGGTTTTGTTTTTCCCAAACTCCTGTTTTTACGCTAAATAATCTGCTAGAAATGTAGTCTGAAAAGTTAGCAATCTTGTCTTGTGTTGAACCATCAAAATCCGAGTAAGAGCAAAATATTTTTGAACCGCAAATGAAGATGAAAAAGGGGAAATGAATGTTTATGAATGGGGGTTTTGGGGAAAAAACAGAATAAAACTAAACCAAACAGAGACGAGCCTCCATTATTGTTAGCTGCATTTGCCTCATAGCACCGTCACAAAACTACAGAAACAAATTATAAAACACCAGAACCCAAACATGACTTGACTGACCGTTTACATTTAGGGTAAAAAGGGGGAGAATTTTATTTTTTATTTATTTAAATCCCAAAAATCTGACAGAAAACAAAAAATATACATTTGCAAAGAGAAGTTAGCAAAAAAACATCTCTTATAGCTCCAAGTTAAATCATAAATATGAGAGCAAAAAGCAAACCATCCTCAACCAGTGTTAAAAACTTTTTGGTTTTAAGAGCAAAACAAAAAATACTAAAATAAAATGTGAGCTTCCATCACCATTAGCCTCGTAGCTCAAACGGCAGAATAAAACTTCAGCCACCAACTTTGACTTGGCTGAGGGTCTATGTTTAGGGTAAAGGGGGAGAATTGGATTATTTTTTATTTCTTTAAACCAGAAAAAATCGGATGGAGAATGCTAGTCTGAAAAGTTAGCAAAACACTTAGCCCTTCGAAGCGAAACCTCCTCCCCCAGCCAATGCCGGGGAGTGAAAACGAGTGCGGATTAAAGCCTGGGCCTTTTTGCGAATGGTGGTTTTGGGAAAGGAGAGAAGAAAAGAAAAACAAAAAAAAGAAAACAGGAACCATCGTAGTTTTTTTTTTTCTTTTTTTTAATGCTAAACCAGGCCGAGGCCGAAGCCTCCTCTTTCTCCTCTGCAGCTCCGGAAGAGCGACTTGGCCCGAGGCCTGAAGTGCACGGGGTCGTTTTAGGTCAGCCTCGGCGCGTTGGTGCATAGGAAGTGCACAGCATTACACACACACACACACACACACACACACACACAAACACACTGTATTTCACTTCCTTGTTTTCACGTGCCAGCCCTCGTACTTGTATAGAGAGAGAGAGAGAGAGAGAGAGAGAGAGAGAGAGAGAGAGAGAGAGAGAGAACGAAAG
This sequence comes from Alestes dentex, assembly GCA_037576975.1. Classification (NCBI taxonomy): domain Eukaryota; kingdom Metazoa; phylum Chordata; class Actinopteri; order Characiformes; family Alestidae; genus Alestes; species Alestes dentex. Next base: position 40 of record JBBIGA010091308.1, on the reverse strand, counting down.
AAAAGTTACTGTCGTATGAAATCGAGGGAAGAAACTACAG
>JBBIGA010091277.1:0-11281 GCA_037576975.1 Alestes dentex | reverse complement strand
ACACACACACACACATATATATATATATATATATATATATATATATATATATAGATAGATAGATAGATAGATAGATAAATATAGATATATATAGATATATAGATATATATCATATATCTTTGTATATAATACTAAGTCTTGAGCCACCCATCATTTATTCATATTTCGCTTCCAAAGACAGGTTTATTTCAATGTAGGTCTTGAGGAACAGTTTCCTGAAGGACTTTCAAAGGCTCTCATTCTGGATGATGGCGGTGATCAATATACTGGTGGTGCTGAATGCTGAGTAGTTGAAACTCCTTATCAGGGCAACTTTAGATCTTTAGACACTTTGCAGCTTGTCACAGTTAAACATTTGTTTTCATTTCTTTAATTGAATTTATCCAGTAGAAAATATAAACAAGAAAACAGATGAAACCAGCAAGGTGATTTTTTGGAATGTTATGGTGTATTACAACATTCATTTTTAAAATCTACTGAATCCTCTAAAGCTCCATTCTTCATTCTGGACACATCTTACTAAGATCTTAAAGATCTTAAGACACATCCTAAAGATCTGAAACCTGTGAGGATGAGCAGGATGAGCATATTTGAATCATTTTAAACATCTATCTGCAAGCAAATTATTTTTATATTATTAAGAAAATTATTCCTAACATCGGAACCTTGGAATAATATAGAAAAAAGCTATTTAATGTAAAATCCATCCACAGCAAAACAACAATGCCTCCGGGCTGCTGAGGGTTTTCAATTTTGTAATGAGGGCCCACAGTTCTGTGTGTGTTAGAGCAGACGTTCATGTTCATGGAGGAAGCTCCGCCCCCTTTTCCTCCATGGACTTATGTAATCAGTATAGCGCACTTCCTCTCCTCGGTCAGTCTCTGGTCAAGTCCATCCACCTGATTTTCCTTCCAGCAGCTCTAAAATACTGCAGCGCCTCCATCACTCATCAGATAAAGCTTTCAGAGGAGACTTCCTGTACATGCAGACTCATAGCACTGGAGTTATCACCATGCTGCCACACATTCATTATTTATGCCACATTATTACTTACATTATAAATTCATCTTTAACACTCTGTATCACCAGGTTTGAGCCCTTTTCTACTGTTGTTTTTGTACAAAAACAATCTTTCCATTCTACACGGTACATAACTTTCCGTCCAATTCAGTAATCATAATGAAATACCTCCTCTTCAAACACAAATGCGGTCTAGACTGAAACCTTAGAATCTGCACTTTCCACAAACTTTTATCTTTTAGCGACAAGGCGGAAATCATTTCTGTGAAACTTGTAAACGTGACCTCTGAGGGTGTAAAGCGGGTAAACCCTAGTTTACAACCCCAACAGTGAAGCTGCAAGTATCTTCTGAATGTTTGTATGGAATGCTGATGATAGTAAAATAGTGACAAATGTGAACGAAATCAGTTTTCTTTGGGGACTATTTTGCCTCACAACGCTCTGCGTGTATCCCTCCACCATGACCCGAATCTTCTCTAGATCCTGGTAAAACAACGTCTCAGGCATCAGGCAGCACATTCATAACCATTTCATAGAATAACTTTCTGAGAGGGAGATTTTAGAGGGTGACGTCTAATTCCATTCACCACCACTGTGAACAATTCTGACTTTCTCTAGAGCAGAGCGTTTCACCCCAAACCCACTCTAAATGGTTCTGTTTACATCTTAACCAGTGGTGGAATTAAGGCAGTTCAGCTGGACAAAAGTGGCCTGAAGTGACATGTGTAAGTGCAGGTTTTATGATCAGCAATAATCGTGCAGTATGCAAATAGTTCTCAGTGGCTGGGGCCTTCCTGTCCGTTTGAATAAGAGGGAATGATGCATATGGAAACATGTAAAGCATGTCCACTGCATGTAGACCAGCCATGAACAACTGTGTGTATTGTGTTTATATTGTTTATGTGTGTTAAAGGAATACTCCAGTGTTTTCCATTTAAGAGCAGAGAGGTTAGGTGGAAAACGCTGGAGTAACTCCAGCTGTAGTGTTTATATATATATACGAATATGCATCGCCCCGTTATCTGGTCCCTCAAAGAGGCCAGGACATATATTTTATTTCCTTTTATGACAAAAAAGCAGAACAGAAGATACAAGGTAAAGCAAGGTGTGTATGTGTGTGTGTGTGTGAGGCATTGTTTGATTGTAGCAGCGTTCAACTTTTACACACAGAAACGGAGGAAATGACGGACTTGTAGAAGAATTATATCCGTGTGTGTGTCAGAGAGGAAAGGACTCGCACACCCTTCTCTCTCTCTCTCTCTCTCTCTCTCTATATATATATATAAAACACACAAACATATATATAATATATAATATGTCCCATATGTATGATCCATATTTAAATGTCTGTATGTAATAATATACACCATTTTGTGTCCTGAAAATAAATGACTTCACTGAAAAGGTGCATTAGTGGAAAATGTGTGAGGGGACGTCTATAATAGAGGCCATTTCTGAGCTGTAACTATGTCTGCAACTTCCAGGGGCTCGTGGCTAATAGGCCTGTTTAGCACATGTGGGTCACAGGGCGGTCTGGCTAGGAAACAAATGAGAAGAAGACAGAAATTAAGACAGAAACTGAATAAAAGGGTGATTTTCTCTTGAATAACCAATAGACTCATGTTACTGTAGTCGGGTCCAGCATGGCTGGATGCTACAGAAGCAGCAGGGATTTCAGGAAGGTAAGTCTGGTCTGTTAAGATATTGGTGTTCACATTAAGACAATGGTATTGGTCTCTTTAGTTTTAAAATCTTACTGATATTGCACTGGCCAGGTGAGGGACTATGCATTTAAATGAGACTTCTGAAATTGAGAAATTCTGGAACAGCTGGCTGAAAACTTATTCCAATTTAAAACTCATTCCAGTGAAAACCTACCCAATTATTCACATCAGGCATGTTACACGTTCAGTTTCTGTTTAGGTAGGCTAATGTAGTTTGTTTCATGTTTGTAGATAAAAGAGTCGTACTGGGTCAGAAACCACATAAGCAAGTTTATTAGGGGATTCTGAATGGGTGTGATGACTTAGCCATGCATGCTCATAGGCTAATTTTATTACACAGGTAGCCTGCATTTGCCTCACCGCTGAGGGGTAAAACTAAAGAAGCAAATTTCGGACGGCCAACATGTTTTGGCTACTGGACCACTTTTAGTGTGAGCGTTTGGGGGTGGGGGGGAGTAAATTACATTTTTCTCCAGAACTCGGAGCTGATCTCAGGGCAGACACTGAGGTGATACGGAGAGAATGCAACAGAAGTGGTGTCGGAACGTAGTGAAACTCCGGTTCAGACATGCTCTCAGAATTTCCGCACCAACATCATCAATGTTCTTCTGCACTGTTCCTTCTTTTCTCTGTCTTTCAATCGTGTCACTCCATCGTCTCCTTTTTTCCCGCAGGTTCTGACTAATGCAGTTCTCACCACTGATTTCTCACCCTGGAGAATTTTAGGAAGCTGACAGAAGTCGTGGACGCTGAGGAACGTGGGTTTGTGAAATCAGAGAGCTGTTACACATGGACACCTCTTTAAAAGGATTCTCTTGACACAGAGGTAAGCAAACAAACAAACATTTAAACCTGTGTCCTATTACTGTGCAACAAACCTCCAAGCATCAGTGTTATGTTACACCAGAGCAGAAGAGTAACTTTCCAGGAGAGAAAAAACATGCTTAGATTTTAGATGTTTAGGGAAGTCACCTTAGACCATATTTATTGGTCCATTAATCATGAAACTGATACAATGCAAAGGGCAGCTCATGTTTACAAACTATACAAAAACTGAAAGTTAACACATTATGTATCATTATTTTGGAATAATCTGTATCGCTTAATATGAACTGATCTGATGGAAACACACTCACAATAAAATGAAGACCACGTTGAGGGATGGTCGCTCCAAGGCGGGAGGGTTTTGCCTGGTCAGAAACAAACTATTGAATTTTAGGGTCTTTTTAAAGGAAAAAAAATGGAGGGAATACATTAAATATACAAAATAAAATAACACAAAAAACAAAACAAATATGTTCCTCAGATTATATAACCACACTATATCTTACGACCAAATCCCCGACATCACTATAAAATATTACTAATGAGCATCAATACTAATACTAACAGCAAAACAACAATAATAACAAAACAAAAACAATAATAATGTACTCTTAAAGTGATGCCATGGAACAGTGGTCGTTAGAACTGGTCCTGGAGATCTTACTGTCTGAGAAGTCTAGGTCCAGCCACAATCTGCAACACCTGCTCTGGTTAATAAACTTCTGTACAAGTCACTGATTAGCATTAAATAAGGGGGGGGGGGCAACATGTAAGAGTTAGGTTGTAGGATTAGAATAAGAATCAACTGATCTCAGAGGAAACTGCTTATATTATGACTGCACAGACACACAGAAACACAGAGACAAGAACAAAATAAGTCAAAATAAAAATCTCCAGAAATACTCTGAAAATGCTTACTACTATATACTAAATGTTGTGGTCAGTAAGAGAGCTGGGTAAAAATGGCAGGCAAGTAGGATGGTATTCTAGGATGTCTAGAAGAACCACTTGAGGTTCCTGAAAGAACCTTTCAGTGACAATTTGAGATGTGAGTGTCAAGAATCTACCACATAAGGTGAAGCCTCCAGGAAAACAATTAAACTGGCGAAGAACCTTTTTATCGTCTTCTTTATAAGATGTCTTCACAGTCACACATCTCTTTTTGGTTCTTTAGGGAACTGAAAGTGGTTGCCCTATGGCATCATGCAAAGAATCCTTGGTGGTGTGTGTCACTGCGAAGCTTTGGAACCTAGTGGAAAGTATTTTGGGCTGCATACTGAAACTGTTCCTTTACAACTCTTTTCCTTTTACTATATCAGTTCATTTTAATTACATGTGAAGATGATGAAAAACGACTTTTGAAAACTGGTAAGTAAGAACACTGTTGCCTTCCCAAACAACCGGAGGACAATGAAATGTAATACAAAACCATTAATGAGCATCAGTCGGAAAGAATAACCCTCCTAAATTCATTACATCCTACACAGAAGGAAGAACGTTTCTTTATTCGGCATATCTGAGGGCTTTTAATCAGCACGATGGAGACGAGTCACTTTCGCTGTGCTTTGAAGTGCCTCTTTGATCCGATTTAAAAGTGTCAGAAATGAAAAACAGGCATTAGAAGTCGAGAGTTTCTACAGCGTAAGAGATTACAGTGGAGAAGACAGTTCTGAAGTATTTTTCTAAACTGCCAGCTTTGATATCAATCTCTGTCTCTGATTGGCTGCTGCAAGCATCGCCATGGAAAAAGTTGACGTGGCAACTGAATCATAGAAACGGGGCTCCTTCTTTTACCACGAGCCAAATGCTGATTTCTGTGATTTTCAAGGCGGCCATCAAACATGGTGGTTCTTCTCTTAATTAAAGCTTCTTGAAAGATTAAATCAGCTTTTCCTATGATTTCATACCGCGATTGTTCTGGACGCGGCCGAGACGCCTCATGGATGTTTGGGCGTCTTGGAAAAATCCTGCCGAAAGCGTAAACGTACACAAACCCAATCATCACATCTTTAAACATTTGCCAGGAGGGCCGATGACTCAGGCCTTATGGGGTTGCTGATTAGTAGCTGGTGTTTAATGTCTGCAAATAAAGGGTATTTAAACGTAAATATCCCAAACAGCAAGCTTTTAATTCATCCTCTCCTCCCGGCTATGGGAACGCTACAATTCTGCCAACCCTCTCATGACTGCATTAAAAGGAATACGCCAAGTACGCCAAAGAATCTGTATCTGCCACATCCATACCAGTCCATTACCACAGACAGTCATTTTGTCTCTCCGAAAAAAGGGAGATAATCGAAGAGGAAATAACTCGGCCAATGAGCAGTTGCCGGTAAATGTTTATATAAAACGCATTGTAGAAAATGAATTTCTGAGTCAGAGGTAGTGGGAAATGAAGCTTTGAATTTGTTCTTACAGACTGTTTTTTTAAGAAGGAAGATTTTATAGTCCCTCAGTAGCGGCACAGTGGATTAGAACAGTTCTCTCAGTCCGTCTCATCCTGTCACCTGAACCCGAGTGTAGCGGTTGTGGTTTCAAATTTGGATTGTGTGGGCACATTAGAGGCCTGCAGTGGTATAAAAATGAAGCCCTATCTTTACTTTGCGACCCGACTCGGCCAGGCCACAATTGAAACTCAACCCCTAATGGAGATGGATCATCACAGACACAGTTTTGCGGTTTTACTGAGTTACTGAGAGCATGAGCTGAGGGACTGAAGGTGTCCTAAACTGCTGTTTTACATGTCTGTGACACTGGGCAAACAGGGAGAAAGATCTGCTGTGAACTGTCCACCAACCAAACACACCCCTCTCACCGTCCATGGAGTTTTTCTGAATGCAAGTTACAAGACAGACTGAAAATACAATGTGAAAGGGTAAAAGTGAGCGAGACAGTGTGTGTGATAGTGTGTGAGAGTGGATAGTGTACAAAAAGCTGGTGCCCTGCTGGTTAGGGAGTTGCCCCTGTGATCAGAAGGCAGTGGGTTCAAATCCCAGGACTGCCAGTGGCACCACTGAGGCACCCTCGAGCAAGATACCATGCCCACACCCTACTCCCAGGGTGCTGCATCTTTGGCTGCCCACTGCTTCACTTGGTGAATGGGTTAGATGTGTTAATACACAGAGAAAGAATTTCACATTGTTCACACTGTGTGGTGTGCTGTGCTGTGTTCACACATGACAAATGGTTCACCTTCACTTCAGATACTAGGAAGACAAACCCCAGCCCAACCTGAGCTCCATACTGCCTCTGTAAAATGGGCCTGAACCCAATTATTGAGCTACGGCAGGCTTGGGCAGCCCACCTCTAATCCCACATTTCAAGTTTATCCACGTTCAGCATCTGTCCATTAACTTCTACTGCAAGTGAGTGTCAGTGGGTGTTCTGTTCTGTTAGAGCAACAGAACAGTCATCGCCTGCGGTAACAGACACTGTAGAAGCATCAGATAGAAATGAGGTGTAAACCTGCCAGAATATTTCCTAAAGGATCAGCAAGAAGGAAAAAAAAACAAATCCAAGAGAAAGTATGATGATCTTTTTTCTGTTTGTTGCTTTTAACATATCTAGAGTAGAGAAAGCAACAGTATCCTGGATCAAACTCTCACTTCCCAGTAACTAGGGATGCACAATGGCTGATAACGGCCGATAATTGTTTACAAAAATGATAAGCACTCGACAGGTATTTTGATCTTGATCTGTGTTTATTGTACTCTGGAGGAGCAGAAAGTTCAGTCGTCACACTAAAATATCTGCATTTCTATTTTACTGAATTTGTTAACCTACAAAAACACTGTATACAGGTCATTCAAATCCACCTCAAATCTGGTCCAGGAACATTTGTCATGAAGGAAGCATGTGCTGGCCTTTCCCCTCCCAGCGCCAGTAGAATCTTGTGATACTAAGGTTGAGAAACAGTGTGCCCCGTTACTCCATTTTTCCATAATGCTAATCCAGTTTGGACAATTTATAAACATGTATCGACACAGACTTCGACAGATTTGTACATGAAAGATATCGGACTCCTATATTGTTGCATCCCTAACACCAAGTTTGTTACGGGAAAACATAGTGCTGCCCAGCACTGTCCAGACTCCCCAGGCTTCACAGTGACCTCAGAGCTTTGCTGAAGGACTGATTAGGGCCCTGCCAATTTAGGTGAACACACACACACACACGCGCACACACATAGATACACACACACGTTCAACACATTTTCTTCATATTCCAGTTTAGAGCCATTTTGGACGCAACAGTCACAACATGTTTACTTGTCTCTTTCTCGCAGACTCATCTTCCTTCTATCTCTCTCTCATCCCTTTCTTCAGTCCTGTTTTCCTTCTCTCCACTGTCGTGATCCCTCATTCCATGCTACGCAGACGAATAGCGCCAGGACGACGTGCACAGCGATCACAGCCACGATGGCGGCATAGAAGTAGCTGTCGTTGCTGGAGTAGCCGAGCGACGCTGCAGACAGAGGACAGAGCCTGGTCATTATAATCCATTATCATCACACTTTACTGAGGGACGGCATTCAAAAGGCTAGAAGAGACTAACATAAGTCTTTTACATCAAATGACATAGACCTGCATTAATATTTATAATCAGAATCAGAATAATGAGACTCGGAAAGCTTTATTTATCCTGAGGGAAACCGCTTATGTTACAACTGCACAGATGCACAGAGCCAAGTCTAAATAACTCCAATACAAATACAGTATGAAATACACAATGCTATCTTCACAAATGCTGGGGTATAAATACTATGGATAAGTAACTTATAGTTAAGTGAATTACTAGTAACACAAATAGTGGTTAGAAGTCTGTTATTGCATGTAATAGAGATCAGTAGTATGTAATTATTATTGACATAAGTAGTGATATTGCACATGATAAGACTACATATAATAATAAGATAAAAATGCACACAATGATTTAACCCAATAAGAAACTGCGACACAAAGTAGCATCAGGCTGTTGCACAGATTATTGTGTGTGTGCGTGTGTGTCTGCGGCAGAAGGAGGAGTTCTAGAGTCAGATGGAGGTGGGAAAGAAGGATCTTATAAAGGCAAATTCCAACAAGCATCAGTTGTCAGAAAGGCTGCATTAGTCAACGGCACTCCAGAAAGTGTTATGACAGCTGCTACATGTTGGAATTAAGAAATTCTCACCAGTAAATGTGCAGGTGTTAGCTGTCATGAAAGGCATTTACTGTACAGGTGGTGTGTAGCCATATAAACGCTCATACCGAACATCTTTCTTAATTACATATTACATTAAAGCGTTCATATCCTATACTTTTCTTGCATTTCTAGCAAAGTAAAAATAAAGTGACTATTTACTTTCTGTAGGCTTCTCCTATCATAGTTGCATGAAATGACCAAATAACAAGCTATATTAATCATTAAAAAATTTAGATCAATCAACATGATCAACACAATTATTCATATGATAATTAATTACCTATTTACCTACTTATCAATAAACTTACTTGACTTGGACTAAGGGCGGGGTAAAACCTCTTTGCTGTGACAGGGTTATATATGGAGTAAAATCCACTGTTTTAAATGTGAATACTTACGAGAACTGAAACATAAAACAGTTTAGTGGCGATTATTAAACCAGTGTAGTTACAATTATTCTTGGTTCAGTGGGGGGGTGGTTAGCAGCTGCTCCTTCATTTCCAGAATGGGACGCAGACATGGGCATGGAGGCGGAATACAACAACCTGCCATATAATCTGGATGATTTGTGCCCAAGAGAGGTAATCAGTTAACCTTTATAACAAACCCTTAGAGATGGGACTTTTCTGTGCATATCTTTATTTACGATTGACTGTTATTTTTTTATTTTTGTCTCTCTCTCTCTCTCTCTCTCTCTGTGTAAATAAGCCAAGTCACAAATGCAGTATTGACAGGCTGAGGGGGTGGTTTGGGCATGTCTGTAAAATGACACCACAAACAAACACAATGAAAATCTGTTTTTCTTGATGTAGGCCCTTTAAGTACTAAGGAAAGATGTGGCTTTAACTGTGGATATGATATTTTAGCAGATGAATATCCAGAGGTTTTTTGGCCAGGAACAGGGTCAGTGAGGGCCTACCTTCAAACAGATACGCCTTTGATGTGAAGTACAGTCCAATGGGAAGAGTAATCATCAGGATTGTGAAAAACAGCAGTGTCATCAATACCGATACCAGCGATCCATCGTCTCTATTGAAGAAAAGGGGGGGGGGGGGGTTAAAGGGAGAGAAAAAGTGCGTAACTATGATTCGGACCTGTTCTACAACATTGAAAAATGACTTTAAAGCTGTAATTCACCAAAGATAATCTACTTTTAAGCCCTCACTCTGAGCTATTATGCCAATATAGCTAACAAGTTTAGCAACACTGCACACCTAAATCATCACACTGTCTCCTCAGATCGAGTGGAGGTGCTCAGTAATCTCTACTAGACTCTTTGTATGGTTTCTGACACTGTACGACTGTTATAAACACGCACTAAAGTACACTAGCACAGCTAAACTCAGTGGAAACCATCCGTATGTTTTTCCCCCAAAGAGCCCAATCATTTCTCGGTTCATTCAGTCTCAATTTCATTTCCGATGAATGTCTAGCGAACAGGAACCCCCTCCTGTCCGTTCGTATTACAGCTAAGGGGTTTGGAAAATTGTGCAGCGGAGCTCCGCGCACAGCTCGAGTTAAGCAGCTTTACTTCCTTCAGCTTTGGATCGTTAGTGCTTTCTGTGAAAACTAAAGCTCATTAGTTTAGTTTACTGATCTTTCAGCTCAGGTTTAAAAAAAAAAAAACAGTCGTTGAGGACAGGCAGCCGCTACAAGAAATATTAGTAATATGAAACACTCCTTAAAACCTCCGTGCTGTGTCATTACTGTGGTACATTATGTGGTATATCATACTAATACACAGTATTGTGTACAGTACAGTAATTATACGGTACTGTGCAAGGGTCTTAGGCCCCTGTACAAACTGTTTGAAGCCATTTATCTGAGTAGTGGGCTTCTTTCTGTCAGCAAAAACACAAGTGAACATTAGAATAAATGCAAATAAATAAGAAAGCAGAAAAAGATCGAGATTTCTTTTTTCTGAAAAGTCGTTGATATTTTGTGAGCCGGCTAGAAGAACACAAGTTTGGTTTCAGATTTCTGCTCTTTGTCTCCAGTCATAAAATTCCATAAGCAACACACCTGATTTAATCTAACGAAGTAAAAAAGAGCCAACCCAGGTATTTGATGGCGGCTATGAGTAAAACTGGGTTTCCTTCAGGAAAGCGGTCTGGAAATGGTTAAACAAACACTTTCCGACACATAAAAGCCCAGTTTAGTGATTTACTGTATTAATGTTATTTGTATTTATTGTGATGGTGTTTTAACTCCAACTTCACACTACACTACTACAGTAGTAAACAGCTTTCATGTATAATTTTGTGTGTGTGTGTGTGTGTGTGTGTGTGTGTGTGTGTGTGTATCCTCCTGAGAACCGAAGAAAAAAAGTGTCTTACAATTTCTTTTTTTGTGAGATTTTCAATATATTTGGGCCTAAAAAAAACACCGTACAATTAAAATTTCTTTGAATATATTTTTTATTTTAATTTCCCAACATGTCCACTGTAGAGGACGACAGGACGATTTCCGTGTGAAAATAGAACTGAATTTAGAAAATGAAAAAAGTGATATTAACCCAAGAACACATTCAA
>JBBIGA010091266.1:0-11281 GCA_037576975.1 Alestes dentex | reverse complement strand
TATTGGAGTAACATTTGACTAGTGGTATCTGTACTTTCACTTAAGTACTGAAGTTAGGTACTTTGTCCGCCTCTGGTCTAGTGCTAAAACTGAAGAAGCGAACTTAAAATTTAATTGTCTCTTTAAGATGATTCAGAAAACCTCTAAATTCTTCTCTCTGCAGTTGTATGGAACATCGAGGACGACAATATGAAGATGATGAAGGCCTGATGGAAGTTCTGCCGGACTCTTTTCTCTCTGCTTCTGCCCTGCTGGAAGTGGAGGTGCCTTCAATCCCCTCCTCAGCCTTGGCCTCAGCTCTAAAGCACCACTTGCCTTCCTCTGTCCCATAAACCGTCCCGCTCTACTTAGACAGGCTTACACCCCTTTTTCGCAGTCAAGATACTGGTGCTGGTGCTGGTGCTTTGGAGCCACTGATACTTCTTAAAAACCAAACAGCTATGGGTTTCTTTGTATTTTGCCTCAAAAGATCCAAACTTCCTTGTGTTTTTAATGTAGTCTTGGGGAACAGTTCTCAAGGCTTCCTGGAGGATTTTCAAAGAATCACATTTTCAGTCCAGTCCCTGAACCTGACCAGTTTCAAAGGAATGTTTTTTGTTTGTTTAAGCCACACAGTGACCTACTCTGAATTGTTTTGGGAACTTTCCAATTTATCTAATATTCCCCTTTAGGATCAGGTTGTCATATTGCATGAAAAAAAATATATTAATTCATTATCCAAAAACTCCCCTAATTGCTTCCCCTCTTTTTCCTGTGGGCACCTTTATGTGGTGATGGTACCCCAAAAATTTTACATCACTGGTTGCTTGGTTGTCAACGTTCTGGAAAAGCCTTGATTTTCCCAGCTGAGAACTGCTTTTATTTTTTTCCAGTTAGAGCGGTTCCACTGACTCCACAAGCACCAGCACCTTAAAAATGGGGTATTCGGGACTCTTGTGTGTTTGTGTGTCTTCTTCGCTGCTATAAACGTGTGAAGTTCACTGAAGTGTTCCTTTATGCCCCTCGCCTTTGTGCTCTGCTGGAAACAGGTTGCGGAGGCTAACGCTAGTTCTGCCAGGTCCATTGGTTTTAATGTGCTGTCAGGATGTGATGTCGTCTTTGACGTTGCTGTATAAAACTGATAGATATGAGCACATCCTGGTCCCTGTGTCTTTCAGTTTTGGTGGTGGGGAAAGTGGAGAAAATGGGCTTTGGCTTTGCACAGAAGTATGTTAGCATGGCCAAAAACAAGCCTGCATTTTGTCAATTTGTATGGATAACAGTGAGCCCTACTGTGTCAGAAAACACAGAAATGAGTCTATTAACGATATCTGAACATCTCTACGTGGTTTGAGGTGAGTGTGTGAAGATTTGGGCCTGGTAATTGGAATTATTTGTCTTTACTTGTTTGCTACTGCACCAATTTCTTGTCTTTGGTGTGAAACTGTTCATTGTAGATTAATTGATTTCTTTAACACGGTGGTGAATGGAACCAGACATCTCCAGCCAACATATAGCCGTTTTATTCACTATCGTCCCCTAGGGAAGCTCCATGTGTCTCTGAGTGTTTATATGGAAGTTGATGATGGTAAAATAGTGGAGAATCTGAACTAAATCAGCTTGTTTTGGGGACTGGTTTGCCTCATAACACCCTACATGTATCCCTCCAACATGAATGGGTTAGTTTTAGGACCATCAGGCATCAGGCAGTGCAACCATAACCATCCATCCATCCATCCATCCATCCATCCATTTTCTACCCCTTTGTCCCGCACTCGTGGTCGGAGGGGGCTGGAGCCTATCCCAGCTGCAATGGGCAAAGGCGGGGTACACCCTGGACAGTCGCAACCATAACCATTTCATGTAATAATTTTTTGGGAGGGAACATTTAGAGAGAGGCGTATGGTTCCATTCACCACCACTGTGACTGAACCAATCTCTTTACATCTGAACCACTTAATTGTGCAGAAGTTTAGAACACAAATCTTGATGTCAACAGCTATTTTTTTTGTAACGTTCCTTTAAAGCTCAGAAATATGACAATATGCAAATCACAGCTCTTTATGAAGAGTCTTCCAGCAGAGCTGGGTTTATCTGCAGTGACCTGCTTCTGATGACCTTCAGGTGGACTGCAGTGTGTTCACTGAAGGCCAATGTACCCACACACACACACACACACACACACACACACACACACACACAGAACCCGTATGCTGTGGCTTACTTGGGACAGACTTTTCTTTCTTTCTTTTTTTTTAAAAATTAGGTCAATTGAAAGTCATAGACGGGAACACACTGCAGCAAGAACGCAGAGAAGATAAGTCATCACACACACTGAGCGATGTGTCATCAATATAAATACCAACCGCAAACCAGTATAAATGTAATAGGAGCTGCAAATACTAGAACCAGATGTAAATAAAGCACTGATACAACACAATCTTTGCAGAACATCAGCGTTTCTCACGCACTTCATGCTTTTCTCATGAAAACACAGAAAAACAAACTGCTAAGTCTGCTCTCAGCATCACCACACAGGAGCGTGACAACTGTCCTATACTGCAGGCGTGAGCAGAAAAGGTCAGGTGTGTGTGTTTTTTTTTCCCAAAGGTGTTTTGTCAGACCATGTTAAAGCGACATTTCGGGGGAAATAAATCTGTTTCTTTTGTTTCAGCACAACCCAGAGGAACATTTTGCTGCTCACAACAGTCAGAAATAAATTGTCTTATTATTTGAATACTGTTAAAGTCTAACTTGTTTCTCCTAAACCTCCCCTTTAGGAGAGATTAGGAGCAAAAGAACACATCAACTTAAGACAGAAGTTCTTTTGGTTTTCTTATTGGCAGTTTTCCACTAAAATTTATCCAACAATCCAGTACTTTGTGATGTGAATAGTATTTGTATTTGCTCTAGTTGTGGTGTCTGACCTCAGAGCTGCAATTTCAGCTCGATGGTGGTACAGACAGCAACCATCTATCCATTTTATAAAATAAAGACTTTTTTTTTTAAACATCTCCTCAACAACATTCGCCTCAGTGCTGGTGTGATTCGTTTGACTTTGACATGTAACTCGTTCCACAGGATGATCACACTTGCTGTAATCATAAGCTGTGGTTGCTATGGTTACAGTGAATAAGGGAGAACATAAATACATATAATCAGTTTATAAAGGGGGTGTAACCAAAACTACAGCTCTGCAGGGTCGTTTGCCAATGTTGTTTTGATGCATGTCAGTGGTTTTAATAGTTGCACCAAATGACAAGATTTCTTTGTCAAACAGTGAGTGTGTATTTCTTGGTTGTGTGTTTTGATTGTCCTTCACAGCACTTACTTCATCAGTTAAAAGTGTTAGAATGTTCAATGTTGAACGTTCCAGATCACACCGGTGTGTTGGTACATTTCAATAGAAAGTAGTCAGGTGACGTAACCATGTGACGCTACATGCTGAAGGGTTAATATACCAGTCTCATGAAGCAATTACTGGAGGTAATGGTATCAAGACACTGTTATAATAATGGATGTTCTTCCTGTTCTTTACCCTGTTTTCTTGTGTATGCCATTGTTTACCCCACCATGTGTCTGTCTGCGCTATGAATTTTTTGAGATCAGTCTCTGCCCTAGTCCCACCTCCTCTTTAGTGTCTTCAGCTGTGTCTTCTTCCCATGTCCAGGTGTTCTAATTTCCCTAATTAGTATATTTACCCCTGTGTTTCAGTCTGGGTTTGCTGTCTCTCTGTGTTTTTCCCTCAGTGTTTCATGGCTTATTTTTGCTGTTTGTTTTGCCTCAGTGTTAGTTACTTTGTTCAGTTTTTGCTCATGTTTGGTTTAGATTCTATTTTTAAGTCCCAGTGATTTGTTCTTCTGTTTTTCTGTTCGGTTTTAGTTCTCTGCGTTTCTCTGGTCAGCCTTGGTCCATCCTGGTTAATCTCTGTTGTTTTCATTCTGCTTTGTCTTGTTTTGTTTTACTTTATTCTTAGTTATGTCCCCATGTTGGTTCAGTGTTTTGTTTATGTCTTGTTTAGTATCTTGTCTCCCATTTTAGGTTAATAAATCCAATCTACATCCTGCTCCACACATACATCTTTACATTAGACAGAATGACATTTAATGCCTATAACATCTGCCACATATAGTTAAAGCCAGGTTCAAGCAATGCATTATCTGCATTATCTTTCATTACCTGTTAGCCACATCCCAGAGGAAGATTTTGTCATTCAAAACTTTTCTTAGAAGCAAAAGATAAATAAGAAGCAAAAGAAAAAGCCAACTTAAGACAGAAGATATTTTGCTGTTATGTTTTCTTGTCATGGATCTCTAAACTTTCTGACTTTGGTGATTTTGAGACTTGAATTTGATTACATATACAAAATTCAGGCTAATTTATAAGATGACCAAGTATTCTTTTGGATCTTAAATATGGTTTATGTGAAGATCTGATGATCTGAGATCAGAGCAGTAAGAGAAAAGAAAGAGCATTTTAAGATCTTAAATACTGGGGCGAGATTAGAGGAAGGCTCTTTCTTAGGAGCTGAATGAGAAAAGGGTCAAAATCTTATTTTGATGTTAAACTGAGCTCAGTTATGTTAAGGAGAGGAGAGAGTATTATTATGAATTGTTCTTTACAAGGCTCATCTGGGATGAGGCTTGTAGCTCCAGCACTAAAAAATGCAGAAGCGAAAGTTCAGACCCTGAACCTTTGATTACCAGGAAAGGAAAGAAACAGAGTAAATTTGATTTTTAGTCAAACAGTTGCTTTAAAGGTTTCGAACCTTTAGTTGCACAGAGGAGCTTCTCCATGACCCTGACGGATGATGACCATTTCCATGGCAACCGTGTTGTGGTGCAGATGGACCTGGGCTGCTGTTTCACACCATCCGTGACATAGCATCAACAGGAAGTTACATCATTCAGGGTGACCAGATGGAGTCTCTCTCTCCTTTCTCTCTTTCCAAAAAAAATTACTCTTCCTTCACTTTCTTCCTTCAGTTCCCACACTCTCTTTCTCTCTCTCTCACTTTCTATATCTTCCTTTTCTTTCTCTACTTTCCCCTTTTCTGACCTTTATTTCTTTCTGTTTGCTCAGTCTCCCCCCCACTCCACCCCCCCTTCAAAAGAGTCTGTTAAGGGTGAGTCTAAGCTGTGAGTCAGTTAAAGACAAGTCAGAATTAATTTGTGAGTCAGTTAGGGGCAAGTCCAAGTTAAGTTGCAAGCCAGTTAAGAGCAAATCTGAGTTGAATCATCACTATTGAGGGTTAAATGAATTAAACTGAGAATGAATTAAATATGAGTTTGAGTCATAACTCAGTGAGAGTCCATACTGAGTCAGGAGTCAGGTAAGGGCAAGTCCATATTGAGTCGTGATTCAGTTAAGTGGCAAGTCTAAGTGTGTCAATAAAAGATAACTCTTGAATCAGGAGACAGTTAGAAATGAGTCAGAGTTGAGTTGCAAGTCAGTTAAGGACAAGCACAAGTGGAGTCGTGAGTCAGGTATGAGTGAGTTCATGTCAAGTCATGAGCCTGTTAAGAGCAGGTCTGAGTCATGTGTCAGAAAAGATGAGCCAGAGTTGAGTCTTGAGTCAGTTAAGGACAAGTCTGAGTTGATTCATGAGTCACTTAAAAATGAGTCAGAGACAAATCATGAGTGGGTCAGTGGTGGGTCTGAGTTAAGTTGCAAGTCAGTTAAGAGCTAGTTGAATAGTCTTCGTTAAGGATCAGCACAAGTTCAATTGTGAGTCAGTTAAGCGTGTGTCCAAATCGAGTCTGAGTCAGTTAAGAGCAAGTTCAATAGCTTGTTCATTAAGGACGAGTCTAAGTTGTGAGCCAGTTAGTGGTGAGTCTGAGTTGTAAGTCAGTTAAAGGTTAGGCTTGACTAGAATCAAGAGGTTCAGAGTCACTGTTAAGGGTAAACGCAAGTTAAATCGAGAGTCAGTTGAGGGTGAGTCCGAGTCGAGTTGTGAGTTAGTTCTGAGTTTTGAGCTGAGTTGAGAGTCATGTAAAGGTAAGCCTGAGTCAAGTCCCCAGCCAAGTTAAGTCATGACTCGGAGTGGATTCAGGTTCAAAGCTTTGGAAAATCATTGAAAAAAATGCCTCTTTTAGGGATTGATTCCCAGCCTTACATTTCAATACACTGTTACAAAATGATACATATTTGAATGCATCACTTTTGTTAGGGTATGTGTGTGTGTGGCAGCCCTCAAACTGTCTGTTTACTTCTGTGCCAGAGCAACAGCGAATGAACAGACGGTTCCAGAAGCTCCTGGTGAGGAGGCCCACGGTTTCTGGAACCGAATGATCTCGGGGGTTTTCCTCACACACACACACACACACTCTGACTCACACGCTGTAGTGAATCCGCTCCTCGACCATACCAGATCTGTCACACTGACTTTTCCACCAACCTCTCCAGCAGGGTTCTCTTCACACTGTTCCGGGAGGGAGGGTATAATATCTTGGAATTTTTTGAGACAACCTTTGTGGAAAATTTTGAGGAAATCTGGGGCATCTCCCAATCAAATGATACATCAAACTGGGTTTGGTCTTGTGGCATTTAAGCCCTTTGACCCAAACACTGATTATTTTGCTACTCACAACAGTATTTTCTCTGTCTCATCAGAAATAAATCATTTTCTTATTTGGAGATGACTGAAGTCTTTTGCTCATTATTTCTCCTAAAAAGTAACTCCTAAAAATAACTCAAGACAGGAGTTTTTTGCTGAATTTCAGATGTTGTACAGGCTCATATATAAGATGACTAAGCTTTCTTTTGGACTAAGCTTTCTTTTTGGATATATATAATCTGACTAAGCTTTCTTTTTGGATTTATATAAAAGGACTAAGCTTTCTTTTTGAATTTTATCTGAAGATCTGATTATCTGAGACAAATAAAGATCAGAGAAGTGAGAGAAAAGAAAGATCATTTTAAGATCTTAAACTGGGATCAGGCTGAGAATAGAGGAAGGCTTTTTCTCAGGAGCTGAATTTAAGAAGTGTGAGAAAGAAAACGATCAGAATCTCATTTTGATGTTTAACTGAGCTCAGTTATGTTTAGGAGAAACAGGCTAGAGAAAGAAGAGACCTTATTTTGAATTTTCCTTTACTCTCTCGCATTACTAAAACAGCACTGAAGCCAGAATTTTGTGTGTCAGAAACCACATGTGGTGGCATTTAAGCATATTTGTAAACCATATAGCTCCAGTGCCAAAACTAAAAAGAGCAAACTTCTGACACTAAATTATTTCTTTAACAAACTCACTGTGTCAGGGTGATATTAAAGGGATTACTTTACAGTGGAGGTGAATGGAACCAGACGTCTCCAACACAAATACAGCCGTTTTACTTACTATCGACCCCGAGTGAAGCTCCAAGTGTCTCTGAGTGTTAACTTGGATGCTGATGATGGTAAAATAGTGGCGAATCTGAACTAAATCACTTTTCTTTGGGTGCTAGTTTGCCTCATGATGCCCTGCATCCCTCTACCATGAATAGATTTGGTTTACATAGTAAATACTTAATTATGCAAAAATGTTGAAAAATCAGTGGAATTCCCTTTTCATTCCAGCGACTCCAATCCATGAGCTGAACCTGCACCACAGTGTCTCCATCACACACTTGTCCTTGCAGCAGTGGGGCTTAATATGAACTTGTATGGATTTTTCCAGTGACAGAGTAAACAGGAGCTGAAATCCCATTCAAAATCAATGACCATTCAGACTGCAGGCAGAATACAGCCCCATGCACACACAGCCTGGAGAACACACACTGTTAAAGATATAAACAGATCTCTGCTTGGAACTCAGTTTCTGTGGAAAAATATATAAATCCATTTTTGCTGATTTTTTATTATTATTTTATTAATCATCTAAATGTGAAAGCTGTTAACATTTCATGATGACTGAACAAAACAAAACAGTCAAAAATGAATTAGAATGAATTCTGTTACATCAGCTTACTTTAAAAGTTTTTAGAAGGTTTTTTCTTGGTCCTGTAAAGTAAAATTGTATTAGTCAGGAATCAGTTAAAGAAGTGTCTGGAATCCAGTCCTTCTTTGGAACTCATAGCTTTTGTTCTAACTTTTATTACAAGACAACATTACAAATACTTAAATCAAATATAACTGAGTGGTTTTCAATATTTTATATTGAATATATAGTCAATGGTAACACATTATTTAGCCACAAAGGCTCAAACTACTAGTTTTGAAGAGACATATCAGGTCTGTCTTTACTGACTGACATTCCCTTTGTGTTGATCATGAAAAAAGAATAGTATCACTTAGATTTTCATCGTCACACAATTCCCTCTGCTTAATGGATCACTGGACAAATTTGTATTTTTCAACAGGATAATGATCCCAAGCATCTTCAAAACTGTACCAAAATTATATCCAGTCCAAAGAAAAGCCGAATGTTTAGAGAATGATATCTAGGCCCCCCAGTCTCCAGATCTTTCTCCCATTGAGCTGCAGGGACGAGCTGGACACACAAGTTCCAGATAAGTCTTCAGCAAATGAGACAGCTGTTTGCTCTCTTGCAAAAGGTGCTGGAAGGGTTTGGACACAAATTATTTCCAAAAGTTGCTGGAAAAGATGTTGTGAATCTGTGCTGCTGTGATAAAGGTAAGGGGGTGGGGGGTCATTTTAATGACCCGTACATAAACTTACAGTGTATATCATTACATTTCAAAACCAGGCAGTTATATTTGTTTTAAGTATTTCTAATATTTTCTTGTAATAAAATGTTGAAAGGGTAATGTATACAGCTTGACCAATTCTCTGGTTGCTGTGGTATCTCAGATGTTGCTTGGCCATAGGTATGGTGTCCCAGGTGGCTGCTAGAGTGATCTTAGGATGTTGCCAGGGTTTTGCTAAATAGTTGCTATGGTATTTCTGGTGGTTGCTGGGATGTTGCTTTGTGGAAGCTATGGTATCCAATGTAGTTGATAGTTTGTTGTTACATTCTGCTTCTGCCTTGTGCCTTTGTTTACATGTGCCATGTGCTCACCCTGTGCTTTGTTTGTTAGTCTTGGCCCCCCACACTCTTGTTATCATCTTTACCGGTGTGTTGCTCTTGTATCCACCTTGGTCCAGGTGTTCCCTATTCCCCTGTTCTATGAGTCCCTCTGTGTTTCAGTGTGTGCTTGTGAAATCCCTGAGTACCATTGTGTTGCTCTTGTTGTGTACCCTGTGAGCTTTGTCATTAATTAATGGCATCTAATTTACTGTTTGTTTCATTATTTTACGTATTGTTTTGTTTTCATTTAATATACGTTGATATTTGTGCATATATCCAGTATCCAACCCTATTTATTACCTTAGTGGTGTATTTGTATTATTATACAGAAGTGGGGCACACAAATGTACATCATTCATTACACTGGAGAAAAATTATCAGGAAAAAAGGTTGCCATACCTGGAATCCATAGCTCTAGTTAAAATCTGTATTCAAGCACACCTATTCATGATCAGACCAAGCTATGGTAGTAGCCTAGTGGGTAAATCCACTTGCCTGTGACCCTGATGACCACAAAGTTGCAGGTTCAAACTGCCACTTTCTACCATTGTGTCCTTCAGCAAGACACTTACCCTTCAGTTGCTCCAGGGGGACTGTCCGTGTAACTAACGATTGTAAGTCACTCTGGGAAAGGGTGTCGGCCAAATGCCATTTTACTTTACTATCTAGAGTTTAACTGATGTTGATGTCAATGCAATTATCAAATGGTTACTACTCAGATAAAAAGCATTTGAAGCTTTTGAAATAAAATGGTCTTTATTATATATATGCACTATATGGACAAAAGTATTGGGATGCCTCACCATCACACCAACAGGGACTTTAATGGCACTGCATTCAAATACATAGTCTTTAATGTGGTGCTGGCCCCCTATTGCAACATTACAGCTTCCACTCTTCATGGAAGGCTTTCCACAATATTTTGGACTGTTCCTGTGGGAATTTGTGCCCATATGTTCTGTAGAGCATTTATGAGGTCAGGCACTGATGTTGGACAGGAACGTCGGGCTCGCAATCTACATTCCAGTTCATCCCAAAGGTTATAGATGGAGACCAGAGCCAGTGAAGTTCTTCCACACAAAGCAAGGTCCATAAAGTTCGATATGGGAGAACTTGGTGGTGGTTTTGTTTATAATGCTTTTGAATCTATAGATTTCTCTTATTTGAAAAGTTCCATCTTACACCTGTGCTATTGGTTATTCTAGCACGGGCTATTCTGGGTGCATCTTTTACAATACATTTGTGTGCATGTGTATGTGTGTGCCTGTGTGTGTGTGTGTGTGTGTATATACAGTAACATTCCAAGAGCACCCGCATATAGTGAAAAAACACAAAGTTGTGATGTGTTTAAAAAAAAAAAGCCTAAAAATGTCTATTTTTATAGTGTAAACCCTAAATATGCTCCCAAAACACTGTAATTTCATTTTAAACTCAGCTTAATACATTTCCATTAAAGAACATTTAAAGGGAAACCCATATCCATACTGCACAGTTTACACTGAACTGCTGTATCGTGGTTCTAGGATGTAAAAATACCAATTTTACCCCTGTATAGACTACTATAATTCATGCACACGCCTTTTCTTTGGTATGAGCTGTCATTTTCTTTGGTATTAGCAGGGTAAATCCAGTACTGAATTAATTTAATTTACAGTAATAAAAACAGGGCTTTAAGAAGAACAAAATGAGGACACTCAAGACACTCCACGGGGGAAATTCTGGATTGCAGCAGCCAGAGATACGTCACAAAGCAGCAGCCAATCAGCAGCAAGGAGAAATAAATAGCATTCTTGGATTGGCTGCTTTCAAACATCCCACCTCTGAGTACAGGGGGTATTTCACCATCCCAAGATGCGCTTTCTTTTTGTTCTCTCCACAGTACCAAAAAATGTATAGTTATATTTTGTATGGAACTGTATCTGAATTTGCGTTAATATTTATGTTTATAATATAATTCGTAAATTATAATTTTCTCAGTAATTTCTCAGTACATTGCCATGAAAAAAGCTGTGATGTGCAGGCCTTGTCTGCCATGCCCCCTCGTCCTCGTGCTGGGTTGTTTATGTTTGCACACGGCGCTGAGCAGCGGAGCCTCGTTCCGTTCAGGTGCGTCTGATTGCCTTGCTAAGCGCTGTGCCCAAACACAAACAACCAGCACGAGGATGAGGGGTGTGGCGGACGAGCCCCGAATGTCACAAATGCAAAATAATGCAGAGGATATCTGCAATTTCCGTGCATGTGCGGGGGTTCCGCAACAGACTGCAACTGCTGATCTGCATATAAGCTGAGGTATGT
>JBBIGA010091255.1:0-11282 GCA_037576975.1 Alestes dentex | reverse complement strand
ATATAGTATTTTTTGTAAAACTCAGTTTTCAAATATATAAATATATGAACGTCCCATATTTTTACTAGAGAAGGATTTTTTTTTTGCTAGAGAAAAAGCGACTTTGTGTCTTGTATATTCGTCGTAAGCAGCTTTATTACTTCTAATAAAAAACAGCGCCATCTGGTGGAGAACTACAGGGGTGATTTAGCTTTTAGAGAGCCAGTTTAATGTAAACAATCTCACCATAACCACCACAAACAAAAAAACTCAGATTTTGGTTTATGTTAAGGATGATAAAACACACTATATGTACAAACATGTATGTGTTGCCGGAGGTCATCTGTTTTGTTTGTATCCTGTGTAGCAGTGTGTTCCGCATCCTTAACCTGCGTTACCACGGAGACCCCAAAAGACTGCACTCCCTTCTATTAGCATATTCAGTATTCAGAGAATAAATACATATATGCATTAAATTATTCTTGTTAAATTAAAATTTGTAAATAGGTGTTTATAGTTGTAACCAGGGGTGAAATACTTAAATTCTTTGCTTAAAGTAAAAATAAAAAAATGCTCAAATAAGTCTAAGTGACCATATTTTTACTGACCATATTTTTAAAGAAAATATTTATACTGTGACACACAGACACAAAGAACAACATAAAATACAATATAAAGATAAATTTAAAATAAATTAAAACTCCAATCTAATACTCTGTTCTAAATACACTATGCTATACGCACAAAATGCTGTGGTCAGTAAATACTGTACATAAATAAATTACCGCTGAAGTAGTTTACTAATTAACACAAATAGTGGTTTGGAGTTGTTCTCTAAACTGAGTCTGTTATTGCATGTAATAGTAGTATGAAAGTAATTTTAAATCTGGTTGAGTACTGATAATACTGATCAATTACAGATTTCAATAAACATATATTACAATACACACAATATGGACAAAAGTATTGGGACACGTGACCATTACACCTGCAGGGACTTTAATGACAGTGTAATCACACACAAACACTTTAATATGGAGTTGGGCCCCCTTTGCAGCTATAACAGCTTCCTTCTTCTTGGAAGGCTTTCCACAACATTTTGGAGTTTCTGTGGGAATTTGTGCTCATTCATTCTGTACAGCATTTTGGAGGGCAGGCACTGATGTTGGATGACAAGGCCTGGATCGCAATCACCGTCTTCAGTACATCCCAAAGGTGTTGGATGGGGTTGAGGTCAGGGTTCTATGTGGGCCAGTCAAGTTCTTCCACACCAAACCCGTCCATCCATGTCTTTATGGACCTTGCTTTGAGCACTGGGGCACAGTCCCGCTGGAATAGAAAAGGTTCTTCCCCAAACTGTGTCCACAAAGTTGGAAGCATGGTGTTGTCGAAAATGTCTTGGTATGTTGCAGCATTAAGATTGCCCATGACTGGAAGGAAGGGGCCTAGCCTAAACCCTGAAAAACAGGTGCGTCTCAATACTTTTGTCCATATAGTGTAGGTCCAGGTGGTTTTCACATCTAGGGGGGCGGGGCTTGTCGGAATACGGGTGGCGTAAAATCGTGTGGTCCAGGTAGACTGGTCTGTGTGTCTGAGTTCAGTGGAGCTCTCCTGGTCCTGTGATTAGTGTTGCTCTTCTGTCTTCCCACACTCAGCGCTGAACGAGGAGCTCCTATACTGCATTTTAATTACCACAGAACCCTATTTGAGTTTCTATGTTAGTAGGACAGAATGGGATGTACTGCTAGTACTCACACAACAGCCCAAGACACAACTCGACCAAACTCAAAGCCAGAGGAACGCAATGGGGCGAGCACCACAGGTAACGGCTTTTTTCAGTCTCTCATATTATTGAATTAATCGCGTGTCAGTTCTTGAGTTGATGGTTTATATAAAAATATTTTAAAAAAATCACCATTTGTGGTCATGAACTGGCTGACAAATTGTCTTGGTCCTGGGGCTGTTACAGTTGTCATTCATTCTTTGCCCAGTCAGTGAAACTACAACACGTACGGTGTAGTACACTGTTGAAGTACCATCTGTGTGTTGGCTTACTAATTTTATACTAGTCAAAATTGTGTTTTGGTTTAGCCTTGAGCTCAAAGCTTCTTTCCTCTGATCTCCCAGGAGAAGCTGTTCCATTATGTTCCATTGGAAAATAACATTACCTTTGGTTTCTGCTGGGAAAACCTTGGTGCAGCTGTGTACTAAGTTCCTACATGTTAATGTACCCCAGATAAAAGGAAAATGCAAAGATTTTTTAAGTTTTATTGCGGTGGTTACTATTCAGTATATTCAGTCTAAAGTACTGACTGTGTAAGAACTTTCTGAAATAGAATATACTAAACGCCCCCCCCCAGCTCCTTACATCATCTTATAGTGGACTATATGTGTGCCATCTTGTTACAAGACCCAGTACTTTTAACTGCTTGAAGCTGGAATGAGGCTTCAGGACAATATTTCATGCAAATAATATGAATGGGACACTAAACAAAGGGAAAAAGTGCTGCGTAACCACAAGTTACAGCTATACTGATATACTGATATAAAAGGCATGTACTGCTGTCTGGCTAAAGTATTTTAAAGGTTTTTTTTTTTCTTATCTGGGCATTTCAGTTGGTCAGGGCCTTTCATTATGGGACATGTAGACCTTGCAGCCAGGAATTGTCCAACCATGGAAACCAATACTGTATATTTGTTGGGATGTAAATGATACAGATTGTACAGAACTTGCTCTCATGTTTAAGTAAACTTTCATTGTATGAAGCATGCAGCTCTGTGTCACTTATCAAGCCTAAAATGTTATATATCTGCCAGAATTGCTGCGTTAAACATTCAGTAACAGGCAGACATTTTCATACAGTGCAACATACACACCAGCTGCATTAGATTATGTGTGTTTTGAGGCAAGTTGGAGGATGGATTTGAAGAGTTATTATGCAGTGAGGCCTCTCTACACTCTGCAAAAAATTACTGGCCATTTCTTGGTGCAGGTAATATTATTTAAAAACACAAGCAGGAGGACAAATAGCAAGGAAATTACAGCTTCACCATAATGTTATCCCATCCTGCCTAGAGTGCAAAGATATTACCCTCACAATTCACCTCTGCCTGGCTGGAAGTGCAGAGCGTAATCTAAGATCACTCAGCTAAATAATGGAGTTTCCTGGTTCACCCGCTAGCAATTCACTCACCGGTTGTTTGTTTATGTTTGACTTCAGTCACCGTTATCTGTTACTTAAGTAAACGCTACATATTCTACTCTCTAATGGAATCGGTTTCTTTCATATAAAAGTGGTTAGTGCACATATGCACCTGTCTTTCAACAGTAAAATTGTATGTTTAAGCATAACACATAAATTATCTTTCAGTATATCAAAATAAAATGTATGTTAGCGCCAGTTCAATGCAACTTTTCTCATTTCCGATGATTTTTTTTTCCTGTTCCTTAGAAAATGAACAAAGTAATAATACACAAATGTTCTAATCTCATATTATGAGTAGCTAACAAAAAGGAAGACGAGGAAGTTAACGAGTGTGTCCCAGAAGCGGGCAGTGAGAATCTGGAGGCCCCACAGAGCTCTGAAAAAGGTGAAAGCCAGCCCGAGGCCGAGGCCACAGATCCGGCGCCTGCAGCTCAAGACGAAGGTTCTTAACACACATTCACCGGCTTCTGGTCATGCAAATAGGCTGGCCAGTTTCAAGGAGCATATCTACACATGCAAAACGAACCACATGCTACTATTTAGAGGACATGCAAAAGAAATGTCCCTCCTGTCTTGAGAAAGCTGTTTTTAATTATTCGAACTGGTCAGTGCTGGACTCGTTACCAGGTAGATGCAGACTTCTATCGCTAGAAAGTTGGTCAGAAAAGACTTTAGATAAGGTCAGAACATAAATAAGGTGAATTACGTTTATATTTTATACTGAAATAAGTGTATCTTCACTATTGTGACAAAATCTCATGTTTCCAATACAGTAACACTTTGGCAGTGGCTAAATTGTTAAAAAAAAAAAAAAGCATGGAGTTAAAATAGGACAAAAAGGGCATTTGAGGTGATATCACAATTACATTATTTTAAAGTTAGTTCAGAGGGTGATCTTTTTTAAATGGGGACATTTCTCCGCCCCCTCAAGCCCTTCTTATTGGAGAAGGGGATAAAGTTAATAACTTTAATGCCCATTAAAGTTAAGAACTTTATTACATTTGGACCATTTTTATGGGGCTATTTGTCATGAAGTGTTCACACAACATAAAGGGGTAGCTAGTGTTTCCAAATGGTGTTTTTTAATTTGGCTGAATGACAGAATGTGATATTTTAATTTACCAATACTTACTGAACTAGTAACCCATAATATGCTCTACCTTCCTGAATAAGATTCGCATGCAAGTTTCCTGCCCCCAGTGACTGGTTTATATAACCCTGGCTGTGAAACCATACCTTACTGTCATGATGGAGATTACAAATGTAAACGAGGAGTCCACAAATGCAAATGTCCATGTCGACATGAGAACAAGACACTGAGGCTGTATTACATGCAAAACAGCGAACCATAAAGTAGAACTCAATCAGCTATAAAGAACAATTAATAAAAAGAAGACACACTTCAATAAATAAGAAATTCACTTTTTTTTTTTTCCAGGAGTGTCCAGACACCTGAAGCGTATGAATGGGTGGTTTGTCCCCCCTTTCCTACACTAATAGCCTCTTCTCTTCTGGGAAGTCTTTCCACTAAACGTTGGATTGTTGCTGCTGGGATTTGATTCCATTCAGCCACGAGAGCATTAGTGAGGTCAGGTACTGATGTAGGCCAATTAGGCCTGGACCACAAATGGCACTCTAACTAAACCCAGAGGTGTAGAGCTTTATCAGTCCAACTCATCCCAGAGGTGTTTTATGGTGATTCATCACTTTAGAGAACACAATTCCACTTCTTCACAGCTTAGAGCTGGGTTGCTTTATGCTACTCTGTCCATCACTTAGCATTGCACAACCTTAGGGTTGAGTGCTGCTGTTTTAATTCTACTACCAGTGCTATGGAAATTATGCAGCTGTACATAGTCAGGAAAAAATGCACCTTCCGGGGGAACCCCCCAAGGCATGGTACCCCCCAAGGCATATCTTCAGCACTTTTACTTAGTTATGAGCATAATTTAATTTGATGATATGCAGTTCATAATTGAGTACAATATGACTTAACTATGGACTACTTTTTTCTTGTATTGAGTCCAAGCTTTATTTTTCTACTTAAAAATACTTATGTTATGAAAAAGTACAAATACAGTATACCCCTTTCCTTGGGAAAGTGAATGTAGTGTACATTTGTATTTACATGAATTTATATTTAAGATTTAAGATTGGGTCTTCAGCTCCAAGCCCTGCCAAATTACACATTCACTCATTTAATGTAAAGCCTTGATAAATTTCTAGGTATAATATTAGCTCTCGAATTGCTTGCAGTTTTAAAGCATTGCCAAAAGCATTGTTGTCCTACGATCATCTTACTACTGGAATTCAAACTGAACACTCTATGCCAGTTTTATGGGCCCAGTCTTAGACTAAACTGCAATGGTGTTTTACCTTTACAAACCCTATTTGGTCTAGGCTTAAGCCTGATACTGGTCAACATCTAAACTAGCAATCCATTTTCTAATGACTGTTATGCTTTTTGGGAGCATACACTGATATGTAGAAGTGCACAATATGGACAAAAGTATTGGTGAACACCTCTTAATTACTTAATTCAGGTGGCCCGTTACTTCCAGTGAAGGACAATCTTAATGCTTCAACATACCAAGACATTTTCGACAACACCATGCTTCCAACTTTGTGGACACAGTTTGGGGAAGACCCTTTTCTATTCCAGCATGACTGTGTCCCAGTGCACAAAGCAAGCTCCATAAAGACGTGGTTGGATGAGTTCAGTGTGGAAGAACTTGACTGGCCCACATAGAACCCTGACTTCAATCCCATCCAGCACCTTTGGGATGAACTGGAACAGAGACTGTGAGCCAGGCCCTCTCATCCAACATCAGTGTCTGACCTCAGAAATGCTGTACAGGATGAATGGGCACAAATTCCCACAGAAACTCTAAAATCTTGTGGAAAGCCTTCTGAAAAGAGTGGAAGCTGTTATAACTACAAAGTGGGGACCAACTCCATGTTAAAGTCTATGTATTTGAATGCAGTGTCATTCAAGTCCTTGCAGGTGTAATGGTCAAGCGTCCCAAAATTTTGGCCTTGAAGTGTATGCTCACAGTGCCTTCATGTTTTTTATGCGTATATTTCCTTACCATTAAGATCTAAAAGGTGAATGAGATTAATTAAAATACAGTAAACTTAGCCCATCATAATGAAAGTCTTTTTTGGGCCTCCTTCCTAAGGTTCCCCAGAAGCAGCTCCTGCAGAAAGCCCAGCAGAGGAAACACCAGGTGAGTAATATTCTTTATATTCTTTATTGAGTTATATCCTTTAAACTGATAAGATGGAGTTCATAATTAAGTAAATTATGACTCCAGGATTTTTGTTACTTTTCTACTTGAAAATACTAACGTTACAGTGGATAAAATAAGTACTGAACACATCACCAAATTTCTAAGTAAATATATTTCTAATGGTGCTATTGACCTCGGTAACAACCCATCCAATCCACACATGCAAAGATATTCAACCATAGATGTTCACAAATTGTTATGTGTAATAAAATGGAATGACACAGGGGAAAAAGTATTGAACACGCTTACTGAAATGTGTCTAATACTTCATACAAAAGCCTTTGTTGGTAATGACAGCTTCAAGACGCCTCCTGTATGGAGAAACTAGTCGCATGCATTGCTCAGGTGTGATTTTGGCCCATTCTTCCAGCTTCATTGTCTTTCTCTGAAACCAGTTGAGGGTTTCCTTGGCTGTGTGTTTGGGATCACTGTCTTGCTGAAACGTCCACCCTCGTTTCTTCATCATCCTGGTACATGGCAGCAGATTTTTGTCAAGAATGTCTTGGTACATTTTTCCATTCATCCTTCCTTCAGTTATGTGAAGCATGCCAGTGCTGTATGCTGAAAAACAGCACCACACCATGATGTTCCCACCCCCAAACTTCACTGTTGTCGTGGTGTTTTTAGGGTGAAATGCAGTGCCTTTTGATCTCCAAACATGGTGTGTTTTATGGCATAAAAAGAGTTGTTCCAGTGTGTGCATGCAGAATTTTGGTCTCATCTGACCAGACTATATTCTCCCAGTATTTCACAGGCTTGTCTAAATGTTGTTCAGCAAACTTTAAATGCACTTCTACATGCTTTTTCTTCAGCAGTGGAGTCTTGCGTGGTGGGTGTGCATACAGGCCATGGCGGTTGAGTGCATTACTTACTGTTGTCTTTGAAACAATTGGACCTGCTAATTCCAGGTCTTTCTGAATCTCTCCACAAGTGGCCCTAGGCTTCTGGACAACTGTTCTGAAAATTCTTTTCACTCCTCTGTCTGAAATCTTGCGAGGGAGCCCCGGCTCGTGGCCGGCTTATGTTGAAATGATGTTTTTCCCACTTGCGGATAATGGCCCCAGCAGTGCTCACTGGAGCCTTCAGTAGTTTAGAAATTCTTCTGTAACCATCTTTATGTTTTGTAACAGTAAGGTTGCAAAGGTCATGAGAGAGCTTTTTGGTTTTACCCGTCATGAGATGTTTCTTGTGTGACACCTTGCTAATGAGACACTTTCTTGTAGGCCATCAGTTGGGACTGAACCAGCTGTTATTAATTTGTGGCAGAATTTCTTTCTAATTACTGATAGATTTCAGTTGGTGTCATGACTTTCCATGCCTTTTTGCACCTTCCTTTCTTCATGTGTTCAGTACTTTTTTCCCTGTGTCATTCCAGATTAGACATAATTTATGGACATCTATGGTTGGAATTCTTTGCATGTGTGGATTGGATGGGTTGTTACTGACATCTGATTTTCATGTCAATAGCACCTTTAGAAATATATTTACTTAGAAAATCGGTAGCGTGTTCAATACTTATTTTACCCTGTGTACATAAAAGTACAAATATACCCTTTTCCGTGAGAAAGTGGATGTGCGTACCTTTTTAAAATGTGCATTAAAATGATATTTAAGATAGGCAGTTGAACCCTAAGGATGTTTTTTTTTTTTTTTTTTTTTACACCATGTACTGATATTTATCAGGACAGTACTGCTTTTCTAATGGTTTATGAGGATATTTGAAGAATTGTATCAGAAATGACTGTGCCTTAACCAGACAGGTCCACTAATTTGAAGGATGTTTGGACAATTTTGCACAATGTATTTTACCACGATATATTCTGATTATTTATTCATAATTGTCGCGGAAAACTCTTGGCGCCTGTTCCTGAGAAACTTAAGAAATTTAAGTTGGTTGGGTCTTCAACTCCAAGCCCTGACAAATTACACATTGTCATTTTTTAATGTAAAGCCTTGATAAATGTATAGGTATAATATTGGCTCTCGAATCACTTGCAGTTTTAACCAGTCTAAACTGCAATGGTGTTTTACCTTTACAAACCCTATTTATCCTAGGCTAAGGTCTGATATTGGTCAATGTCTAGACTAGCACCATATCTTCTAACAATGATTGCTATGGTGCTGTTTGGTACCATCCCCTCAAACTGTAGAGGTATATTCACAAAGTATTCTGTTTCATGCATTTCTTTTCTTTCTATTAAGATCCAAAAGGTGAATTAAATTAGTGAAATAGTATAAACTAAGCCCAGCATAATGAAAGCCTTCTTTGACCCTCCTTCCAAAGGCTCCCCAGAAGCAGCTCCAGCAGAGGAAACTCCAGGTGAGTAAACTTTATGAAGAGAAAACCAGAGGTATCATTTCTGATCTCGTCCTCTATACTAACACCCCTCTCTCTCATTCAGCGCCCACAGAAGAAAGTTAAAGCTATGCTGCAGCATCATCTGGGAGAACTGAGAAACTCCTCCGAACATTTCACAACAAATTTTCAGGAGGGATGCTTTAAAAGCGAGATAACTTATCAATGCTAGCCTGTTGCCAAGATGCAGACTGACTGATCTTTTAGATTGGGGTCTAGCAGACATCACTGTGCCTTTGTCTTTATCAGTGGACTTTTGTATATACCTTCTCTTTCAGTGATCTTCAAATTAGATACATGATAACTGATGGCTAACAATTGTAGGAAAATTTATACATACAGAACTCATATTGATCCCTTCTCTGAAATGTATGTGAGGATCCCAGTTATATAATATTGATAGCATTCATATATATTCAGTTTGTACTTATAGTTTAATATGCAAAGCGAAGAGTAAGAGAAATCTCTGTAAATGCACCTAGGCTATTGTACCACAGAATAACTAATAAATCATTCACTGTGATCATGCAAACCAAGTGTTAGCCCTTCTTTAAAACTGTGAAAAGATGAAGATAAACACAATACCTTCGAAAACAAGGCCTTGCATTTTACTAATATGCTCTGATATGTGATTAATGTGAGAAATAGAAAACATTGAAAAGTCTTGATAAAACATTGGAGGAAACTATATGAATAACAATTTCATCCTGAATTACACTGTATTGTGGAATAAAGGAAGTGGGTGTAGTGATAAAGTGCAAATCTAAGAGCAATATTACAAGTGCACCACATATTAACTCCCAGGAAATATCACAACCATTTCTCGGTGCACAGGAATGTCTTTCTCCCACATTATAATGGCCTATATCAAGTTTAAGGCTGTCACTGATCTAATTTTAGGCGACTCAGTTAAATTTACAGTTTATTCAGGCTTGTGCCGGTCAGTCAGGACGAGTCTGTAATGGGTCCCAATACAGCGACTGCTTCGATCTCAACAAGGCCACCCTTTAGAGAGGAGAAGAAAAATGAAATATATATTAAAAAATGTGCCAATGCAAACAAATACTTATTAAAAAACAGACTATCAGGGAGAAAACTGTTCCTTTTAGCTGGTATGTTCTTATACTTTTTTAAAATAAACCATTTAAATTGAATAGTGGTTTGCAGGCATTTCCTATTTAACTTGGTTCGTTACAGTAACGTGAGCAAAATCAACAAAAGAATTATTCAGGCTACATGTTTCTGAACTAAAACAAAGCAGAACGTGTGACTGGTTTAATTTAATATGCTTGTAATCATGGCAATGAAACTGCAATTGAAGTTCTTTTAGAGCTTTGATAAATCTGGAGGATCATAGATTTTTAAAAAAGCACTGTGCTTTAGTCTGCATCCTCCATCCCTGTATACTTACACGGGGCAGAGCAGCAACTTGGTAGGCAGCCCTGGCTGGGAAGTTTCTGGTGAAGACTAAACAGAGAAACAAAGGGTCTCTTAATTCACTCATGCTGACGTTATACACTTTCTCTTCGTTCCCGTCTAGGACAGTGAACACGAGAGCATAAACCCAGTGTATTTCCTCTACAGAGATCAGTCACTTTGACCTTAAACGGCTGGGCGACAGCAGTTCCTGAGTATTAAGAGTGTAGAGTTTCTCCTTGATAAAGACAGTTGTTCCTCTTGGCCTTTATCGACGATAGCATTCATATCTTTTTGTGACCACTTGAAACATCACGAAAATCATATGTTATGTCTCAGTCCATAGTGGGTGACGGAGAGTTCTGTGTGGTGGGAGTCAGTGCAGACAGGCTGTCTGAACAGGTGAAGCTTTATTTTCACCTCACTGCACTGTATCCTCTTACACACAGATACCACTATTGAATTACCACTCTGCATGATATCATTGAGGCAATACCAAACACTAGCCAAAGATGCCATTGTGCACCCTTTGACCAATAAACAGTAAGGGCAAGCAGCTACCTTATTGATTTATGAGTATTATAATACTGGAACAACTGAAACATTCTTACAGACACTGCAATACTGGTGTTTTAAAATCTTGTTTCTTTGCTATGTATTTTAAGCAGTAATATGCCACATTGCGTATTCAAGCAAAACCCATGACTGTAGGTACAGTCGTGGCACACTATATGTCCAGCCCTTTTCACTAGTGGTGAAGCACCATAAAATGAGTTGGAGTGGTGTTTGTGATCCAGAAATAATCATCCATCATGATTCAAGATTCAAGGTTAAAAGCGTTTGTCATATGTACAGAAGAAATTGCATTTCTCTGTGCAATTAAATTCTTTCTTTGCTGTCCACACACAAATGCCGAGTTAGGTTAAGAGTTAATAAATAAAATAAAAAAACAAAAAACACCTAACATGGGAAATATATATACATATACACACGAATATATATATATATATATATATATATAGATATATATATACA
>JBBIGA010091244.1:0-11282 GCA_037576975.1 Alestes dentex | reverse complement strand
TGTGTGTGTAGTGTGTGTATAGTGTGTGTGTGTGGTTTTTGTGTGTGTTTATGTGTGGTGTGTGTGTGTGTGTGTGTATTCATGGTCAAAGTAGCTGGACTGTTGCCAAGCTCCTGCTCAGTGGGGACGGCAACATCCAGGAACATGTGTGAGAGCGACAGACAGACAGACAGACAGACAGACAGACAGACAGACAGAAAGACAAACAGAAATAGATAAAGGACAACACACTTTGTTCTGCAGGAGTGTTCTCTATGCGGGTGCCTGGTGTACTGGTCAAATAAATAGCTATAAAACAGAACTGACTGGACATCTTTGAGATAATTCCTTCCTCGAAATGGACTGATCAGGGTCATCCAGGTGAAGGCCAGGACATTTAATGGTCAGCGAAGGGCAAAACGGAAAATAAAGGGCTAGATCAGCAGAAATCTACACATAGTTGCATGTAGGTAGATAATGTCTGATTTGCATATCTCAGTGTAATTTTCATTTTCTGTTCATTTTTTTTTTTTACATTTTCCCCAGAACCGCAAATGCAGGCCAAGGCATGTGTAATTTTGCATTGAAGCTACAAAGCTAATGTAGCTAACAAGCAATGAGGTTATACCCCATCAAATAACATTGTGCTTTTTTTTCCTCTTTTTTTTTTCTTTCTAAAATTAATTGCCCTTTCACTAGAATATGAATAAATGTGTATGTATTTATTCTTTAACTATTTATGGCCATATGTAATATTTTTATTCTATCCGAATTATTCACGTTGTAAGAAACAATATGAATTTATTTATTTAGTTGTATTAGGAGGGGAAATTTTAATTCTAACACTTTGACTTTTTGCTGGATGAGCACAAAATCTAATTTACACCCCCCCCCCACCTCAGACACTGGCCACGACATGTTTTGTGTCTGATGGTTTGCACGAAACGAATGTGGCTAAAGAGCAATGGAAGCTTATATCCCGCAGATTAGCATTAGCATGTGGCTAAATCACCATAGCTGTGTCAGACTGTGTTGAGTTGTTAAGTACTCTCAAAGAGACCTGCTTATTAAAACCAGGCTTTAAAATGTGCTAAAATAGATTTTCACCAAACAAACCTACATTTAGTCCTTGAACTAACTGTTTCATCCAGTTTTGGAAAAAGAACAAGTTTCTTTGGAGAAAGTCCAGGCTTAAAAGGACCTATGAAAGTTACCGTAATGAAAGTTATCACAAGTACATTGAGACAATGTTTAATGATAGTTTTGATTGTGGAATCAGGCTTACTAGTATTTAACCTCTCCGACCTTACATAAAGCTTAAGTATAGTAGGTTCGTTGGTGGTTTTGGAAAGTAAATCAAATGGGGGGTGACATTTTGATGCCTGGTTACAAACACCCATAATGCATGGAATTTCCCAGATTTCAGTGGAATGACTTTGATTTCAATGTGTTTTGCTGCATTGAGTAATTTTGCATTGCAGACTTCTGGTTGATGCCCAATAGCTCTTCTGCATCGGCTATATTAACCTCAGAACAGTGCCCCTTCATCGACCACTTATTCCTCACTGACTAATTATACACACATGAGAGAGAGCCTCCATAATACACATTCAGTGCATAGGTAGTGTATGATTATCTTTAATCTTGTGGTTTTACTGTATGTGACGGGCAAGTCACCTAGTTTAACAGCTTTGTTACTAAACAAGTCACCTGACTGCTGCCAGCTTCGCCAGACCCTTGTGTGTAGCACTGTGCTGTGGTGAGTATAGAATAACCTGATATAATTATGTTTGCTTTTGTGTCAGCGCTGTTTGTGGTTCCCGAACTAGCTTTTTTGGTCGCCTCTTTTTGCCATCAGTCTTCCCGACGTCACGTCCACTTTGATGTGAATGACACTGCAATCGTCTGATGTGGTTTAGGGCAGTTCACAGAGGACAAAAATGATGCAAGTCAGTTTCATGCCCAGCTTAAGGACAAAAAAAGACATCTGGTTGCAAAAGTATTAAGAGCTGAATGAAACTTGGACTGAAATGAAAGAACACATTCTAGAACCAAATCCGAACGATTCAAAACGATTGATTTTGAAAAGTTATGAAGGTTCCAGCTCCCATGATTTATAAATCACACTTTTAAAAAGGACTCAAAGTACTGTACAAAGTAAAAATGTAAAATGTAAAAAAAAAAAAACCCACCACTACCAATGCATTCGGAATGCTCAACAGCAAACAAATATGTCTTTATATGAGATTCTAAAATGTCAATGGAGGGAGAAGACCTCATTTCGAGCATGGAGAACATCACTCAGAGACTAAACTATGAGAAGCAGTTTACTGGAGGACTTAAGAGATCTTAAATCCTCCAGGACAATC
This sequence comes from Alestes dentex, assembly GCA_037576975.1. Classification (NCBI taxonomy): domain Eukaryota; kingdom Metazoa; phylum Chordata; class Actinopteri; order Characiformes; family Alestidae; genus Alestes; species Alestes dentex. The sequence goes on along the minus strand of JBBIGA010091244.1, from coordinate 8,934 downwards.
ACTTATCCAAAGGCACTATTAGTGAAAGCTAGTTCTCCATAATGATTTCTTGTTTTGGCCTCTAACGGGGCAAAAGCTGGGACACTCACATCTGACAGCAAAATAACAACAAGGGACACGTGAATTAAGCTCATTCCACTGTTTTATATCAACACAGACTATAAACACTGTATGGGCCTGATGCAACTCACCTGAAAAGGTCATTTTGCCCAAAGAGAGGGAATGTGACCACATAAGTCAGATGGACCGGACCAGATATGGAAGTGTCTGCAATCTTCAATTTCTCCCCAAAATGGTTTTAATAAACGTACACCTGCTACAAGGTTTCTGGAGAAGAAGTAAGAGTGGACTTCGGCTTTATGGATGATAAAAGTGCAAAAGTCAGAAATGAAAGTTACATGAACCGTCTATAGGTTGACATCATCATTGGTGCTCTTTGCTATGAGAATGATTGGTCCACTGAAGTATGGAGAAAATACCATTACATAACATCTGACCTTTCTCTGTTTATCTCTGGTATATGATTTAACACTAGTTATGACCCGTTCTGGCCTATAGCTTCGCCCAAGAGCCGTTTGTTACAAGATAGGACCACCGCGTGCTGCTCAAATACGCGTGCACAATTCGTTCCAGTTAATAAACGAAACAGTCCTCTGATATTGCTTCATGCTCATCCGATGAAGTAATAAGAGGCACTGAAAAGACTTGCTGCTAAACATACAGAGCTGTAGTTTTCACCCTAAAAAAGGTTCTTCTAAGGTTTTTGTAGGAAAAGCTGTGGTTTAAAAGTTATACCCTGTATTTTGAATTGCAAACCAACATGCTCTTTAAATAAATAAGCAGAAAAAAAAATGAAAAGTATTCCACCCCTTCAGACTAGTACTTGGCAGAACCTACTTTAGCTGCAACAATAGTTTTAAGTGTTTTGGGGTAAGTTTCTAGTAAAGGGGGATTTGGGCTGACTTATAATCATTGGTTACGGGGACAGTCTCCCAGGAGCCACTTATGTCTTGCTCAAGGAAACAATGGTAGAAAATGGGGGTTTGAACTTTGAGGTCATCGGGTACACAGGTAAGTGTTTTACCCACTTGGCTGCTACCACCCTGGCTCTGCATGTTGTTAAACATGGTAGATTTGCTTCAGGTACTTCAGGCTGGTTGGATGATGCTTGTAGAGCAATTTTTCAAATAATACCTTAGATTCTCAATATTTTTTTTTGTTTCAAGAAAAGTGTCCATTTGCCACATGTGAATACACCACACCACAGCACACAGTGTGAACAGCACGCTGTGAATTGTTCTCTGCATTCAACCCATTCACCAAGTGAAACATCGGGCAGCCAGGAACACAGCGCCCCGGGAGCAGTGCGTGGGGACGGTACCTTGCTCATTCGAACCCACGCCCTTCCGATCACAGGGGCAACTCCCTAACCGCCAGGCCACCAGCTGCCAATTAGACTGAGGTCTGGACTCAACCACTTTTATTTTGCCTTGGCCACATGCTTAGGCTCAAAGGTGAAGCAGTAGAATCTCACTATTTTGCACCATCATTCCATCCATTCCAAATCAGTATTAACAAGATACCCAGCCCCTGCTGAGGAAAAGCATTCCCACAGCACCAGGCTGCATTCCCCATCCTTCACCATACTGTGATGCTGAATGATGTGGAACATTAGGCATGCTTTAATGTAATTTTGACAAACTCATAACCACTTCAGGGGATTGGTACTAGCCTAGTGAGCAAAACCTTTGCCTGTGAACCTGATGTCCACAAAGTTGCAGGTTCAAACCCAACTTTCTACCACTTTGTCCTTGAGCAAGACACTGAACCCTCAGTGTCTCCAGGGAGTCTGAGACTGTAACTAATGATAGTAAGTTGCTCTGGAGAAGGGTGTCAGCCAAATGCCCCTTTACTTTACTTTAGGCGTATACATAACACCTCAACTGGTGTGCAGGACGAAGCAGAATGCCAAATGCTATGTGTGTTTGTGTCTTTCTTCTTGAAGGGTATATTCAGACTTGGCAGGTTTGATTAACTTCAACCCTGGTGCAATTTCTCTTGCTACAGGTTTGTTAGAGCAGCTGTGAACACTGTCATGCAAACCCTGGTCTGGACCAAAAAGGTGGGCTGAGACCTCCAGAGCAGGTCTGTCTGAGTTTGCTCCCAAATGAACTGCCATGGTCAGTTTGGAAGTTCTACGAAATGCACCAGTTCATTTGGAAATGGACTTGGAGTCCGGGAGCGGGCTGGTCTTGGTCTGCTTCCAAATTAACTGGTGCTTTTTGTTTCATGTATAAATCCAAAACAGACCAAAGATGTCTAAACTGACGCATGGCTTCCCATGGTTTATTGATCTACAACACAAAATAAATGAAACAAGCTGCAGATAAAACCAACAAGCCCAAATAATCATCTGTGACATTTATCTGTAGTTGTTTTGTTCAATGTTATAAAATACCAGTGTGAATGGCAAGGGAACCAGGACTTACATGAAGCAGTCTGTCCTTGCCTGCTTTGATCTGGATGTCACAATATGTAAGCACACCCAATCAGGATTTATTAAATGTGCCCATATAAATCTATGGTAAACAGTTCGATCAAATAGGCAGATCTGTTTTGTAGTTATTTGTAGATAAGAATTTGTGATGTTTACATTTTTTAAATAATTTTCTGCAGTCAGAGTTTCTTTTTATAGAACTGGCTGTGACCGTGTGACCGCCATGGCCCTGAGCCAGTATCTTAAACATGGGGAGCTATTTCTGCATGGTGCACATGAAAGGGAGATGTACACATGGCAGGAGCAGGTCTCATTTTCCATACCCCCAGCATAGCGACGGCGTAACGCGGGGTGGAAAGATTGCAGAGCTGATCCAAGAAGACTCAAAGTTCATGTCTTTAAAACGGACAGGCTGTTCTGTCCATATTAACGGAACAGGAGAAATTTGGGGCTCACAATTACAGCCCACAAAAGCCCACCCCAGCAGTGACTGGAAAGTTTTTCTCTTTCGAGGCCCTTAAGGCGTCAGTTGCACTTAATTGCATTCATTACATATCTGTCACTATAATCCTAAGAATGTCAAAAATGTTCAAAAATGTTTGGTGTTTTTAGTCAAGTCTCAAGTCACAGTATTGTCTCAAATTTAAAGAAGGTCTAGCTAGGCCCACACTCTCACAATCATCCACACTCTCACAGCTTCTTAACAGTAAGAAGCCGTAACCTCAGCTTCTATACCGCCTGTGTTAATGAGAGTTCATTTCGGACCACATTCTGAAGGATGTTACTGAAGGATTTCCTAATATATTAATCAGAGCTGGATTTGCGTTAGATTTTGTGCCTTTTATTATTTCAGTGCACAGTGCGCAGTGTCTTCGATAAAACTTCACAATAAAGCATTTTAATTACATTTCAATTCTAACTTTATCCTAAGGCTAGATTTGTGGTGTTGAGGTGATTTTTTTTACACGTGATGTACTGCAATGATACAAAAATTCCTTTTTGCATGAATTGCAAATAACGATACTCCTACCAACCGTTCCATCTTTCCGTTTTTAAGCGCAAACTTTCCACTCACTGGGCCGAGCAGCACGTCTCTATTTTACAGAGCACCTGTGGAACCGAACCTGTGTTCTCCTCACCAGCTCACAAGATATCAACTACTTTTTTACAAACAAAACAAATCTTGATACTTTTTACTGCTTTCTCACTTTTTTGCATTTGTTCTAATGTTAACTTTGCTAGCAGAAGGACTCTTTATTACACACTGAGGAAAATGGCCTTAAAGAATTTGCACAGAGTGTGTTATGGAAGTCATGAAATTCCAGTTTTTACACGCATTCAGTGCATAGTGTGTCCATTATGAAGTTCTGCACACATGGCTGAATTGCCAGTGGCTGTTTATTAGAGACATTAGACAGTGTTTGGATACAAGAGTCTCTATTTTAAGTCCTACATTGTACACTGTGTAGGAAGCAGGGAGCTGTTTGCTGCTCGTCCGTGTTGCACGTGTCCTCATCTTTGCGTCTCTCTTTATGGCGTGTCATGTCATGAATTACGTGATAGGTGTGACAGGTGAAATAGCCTCAGCCAGTCTTGTTTTGTCTCACTCCCTGACTTTGTTTATGTTTAGACATGTTTTCTGTTGATATTCTGTCTCCCACGTGGCTTGTTATTGTTTGTGTAACTCCGCCCCTTCACCTGTCCACTTGTCTGTAACCCCGCCCCAGTCTCAGCTGTTGTGTATTTAGACCCTATTCTTTGTGTTTGACTTTGTCGTTCAACCGCAATATGTGCTGTGTTTATATTTGTGTCTTTCATAGTATTTCTAGATCCATGTTTTCCCTGTTTCTCATTTTATTTTCTAGATTCTACTTATCAGTCTCTTGTGTGTATCTTGTCAGTGTGATTATGTTCTGTTTTATTTTTATTATTATTCTTTTTATAGCCAAAAAACACGTCACTTCTCGTCTGAGCTTGTGCAGAATTTTGGAATCGTTCCAATGTCAAAACGTCCATCAATATGGCGTCATAAACGGACTTCAAGACATTTCAAGCTCAGGTTAGACTTGTCTCATTGTTAGTTGTGGTTTATTTAAAAGTAATCAGCCTGTGAATGCAGCTGCTTCAGGTGTCTTTAACCATAAATGACTTGGTAAGAGCCGGCACGGTTACGCCTCACCCATATTTTCTTTATGTAATAAACATTTGTCTCTGCATGTACATCCACCTCTAGTCCTCTACATGTACATCACTTCAGGCTTTTTCCAGTATTTCATCCAGTGACTCTGGCCCACATCAGACTCAATATCGGATCGGCCCACCCCAAGAGCATTAGCAATTGTATATAAACTACCAGTCAAAAGGATTTGCACACCACGGGCTTTTACTACTTATCCATTTATGATGTTGTTCAGTGAATAACTACACATGAAAATCTGTTTTCTTTATAAGATGAAAGAATGTGTAACTGTGCATGTCTGACATCCTATGAACTGATTGTGTGGTGATGCAGCGTCAAATGCTAGACTGTCCTTTAACTTTAAATGCACTTGTTAAATATCTGGTGATCCACATCATAATTATAATATTAAGTGAGTAATATACAATTGTAGAAAATCCCAGGGTGCAAAAACCTTTGAGTGGTATGTATATACATACGTATATGTATGTGTAATATATATATATACAGTAAACCCCGCTTTTTTGGGGGTTACGTTCCAAGAGCACACTCCTGTAGTGAAAAAACGTTTGTTGTGATGTGGTTTAAAAAAAAGCACCAAATCAGCAGCAAGGAGAAATAAATAGCGTTCTTGGATTGGCTACTTTCAAACCTCCCGCCTCTGAGTACAGCGGTATTTCACCATCCGAAGACACACTTTCTTTGTGTTTCTCTCCACAGGACCAAAATATTTATAGTTATTTTTTATATGGAATTGTGGCTGAATTTACATTCATATTTATGTTACAAAATTGGTAAATTATATGTATGAAAATGTATGTAGTGCCACAAAAAAAGCTGTAAAGTCCAGGCCTCATCCGCCACGCCCCCTCGTCCTCGTGCTGGTTGTTTATGTTTGGGTGCTTAGCAACCCAGCACGAGTACAAAATATACTGTGAGGATTGTACATGACACTAATTAGGCCTGCTTTGATGTTTCTGCCTATTAACCCCATTCACACTGTCTTTACATTGGAGTTCTGCATTGTGTATGTGTATGTGTGTGTGTGTGTGTGTGTGTGTGTGTGTGTGCACATTCACACATTTTCCTTTCATAATGCATCTCAACATCTTACACAGAGGGCCTCTGTTTTAGCTATTCACATGTCCGGCCTCTCTTCTATACCCCTATTTGTGGGCGTTCTATCATTGTCTACAATAGCCTATAGCTTATAGCCTGCCCATTACTTTGATCTAATAACGCAGTTTGAATGTTGTAGTCTGCCCATGGGCACCGGAACCATTATATTAAGGAAAACACGTGAGAAGCCCCCCACCCCATTCCAGATCCCCCCACCAGTGTGTTCCCCCACTAAAAATGCTTCCAACACCGCTGAGTCTGCCACAGAATCATTCAGGAGACAGTGTTCTATGAATCTGCAAATAACTTTACTTAACACTATCAACAAGCCATGGGCACTATAAGTATAACTGAGCTGACTTAGCAGCTAATGCTAAAGTCATAACCTTCAGAACACAGCGTGTTTCCTTGGCATGGCAAATCCACAGTGATAACCAAACATGGGTTACGTTTATAATAGCAATATGGCAAGAATAAATGTACCAGACAAAAATATAGTCACTGGCATTTTTTTCACTGTAACAAAACACAAAATCATAGGAACTCACAGAGACTCTGAAAAGCTTATTTTACTTTTAGTTTTATACATTTCATTTATTTATTAAATATTTTGGTGTATTTTATATATGTAATGCTTTGGTAAAATAGTTTTATTATGTATTTTATAATGTATTATGATATTTTATTACAGTGATATTGTTGTATTGTGCAGTGAGTAAAGTAATTAATATTTAACAATAATTTCACAATTAACTATTGTAATTCAGTCACGGACATTACAGCCACCTAAATGGCCACTCACACATACTTGCAGACCACTGCTCCCCCAGGTCACATGTTCACTGAGAGAATGCACTCGCTGAACTCATCAATAAGCCCCCTGACTCCCCCCGGCACGGACTCTGCACCCTAACCCACCACCCATTATATTCTATTACACTTTGCACATCCTACATTTTACATGTTGATACATTCATTTATATATATATATATTATTTTGTACATATAGCATGTGTACAGTGGGGGGAATAATTATTTGATCCCCTGCTGATTTTGTAAGTTTGCTGACTTCAGATCATTAACAAGCTCCTCCCGTGTAGTTCTGGGCCGATCCCTCACCTTTCTCATGATCGTCCTCACCACATGAGGCAAGATACTGCATGGAGCTCCAGACTGACGGCAATTGACGGACATTTTATATTTCTTCCATTTCCAAGTAATCGTTGTCACCTTCTCACCAGGCTTCTTGCTGATGGTCTTGTAACCCATTCCAGCCTCGTGCAGGTCTACAATCCTGTCCCTGACATCCTTGCCCATGGTGGTGGAGAGGTTGAAATCTAGAAAAATGATTCTGTGGAGAGGTGTGCTTTATAAACATAAGGAGTTAAGATCAGGAGAATCTGTAATTGATAGATTGATTGTAACATGGGGACACACAGCCAGACTGGAGCCAGAGGTCTGGCTGGGTTGTAGGGGATCAAATACTTATTTCACTCAATGACATACAAATCAGTTTATAACTTTTATGTAATATGTTTTTTCTTGATTTTTGGTTGATATTCTGTCTCTCTCTATAAAAATGAAACTACCTCATAAATTAGAGACTGTTCTTTTCTTTGTAAGTCTTACAAATTCAGCAGGGGATCAAGTAATCCCCCCCCCCCCCCCACTGTATAGCATAGTACTATTACATATTGTTTTTCTGCATTGTTATGTAGTATTGTAATCTGGCACTATTGCACTTTAGATCGTTGCACTCATATTCATGCTGCTTATACTGTATGTAATGCCAATTAATCTACCTCTTACCTGCTGTTAAATGTTGTTTGTGGTGTATGAATCTGATTGTGTCTATTCATGTAGCTTGTTGATTAATACCACTGTGGTAATTTCATTGTATTAATAATAAAGTGACAATAAAAGCATCTATCTATCTATCTATCTATCTATCTATCTATCTATCTATCTGTCTATCTATCTATATTTTAATCTGACTTTTGTTTGACAAATATTTTAACTTTATATTTATATAGTTGTGGTACACCACAGTGGAGTAATAAAAGAGCTATTTTTACCAATAAAAATTTCTAAAAAAGTGATTTTAATGTGGCCATTTTTGTAGCACAAAGGTTGTGTAGATTAGTGTAGGGGCCTTTGCATCATTCACATGGTTTGACAGGTCACCTGGTGTTTATGTGCTTCCATATGTCCTGCAATGTGTGCTTGCATGCTTGTGTGTGCAAATACGGTATGAGTAAATAGAGTAGCAGTCAAAACACACCTTATCTCATTATTACTGCCCTCCACAAACCACCATTTGTGTTAACTAGTAAATTACTTGGCAGTTTGTTATTCATCTGTAGAATTTATTTCCGACTCTCTTAATAACCCCAGCATTGTGTATATAGCATAGTTTATTTCTTGTCTTTGTATCTCTGTTTCTGTGCAGTCGTTACACAAGCTATTTCCTCTAGAATCTGTGAAGTTTTCTGATTCTGATGTCAGCATGGTGAAGACATGAAGTCATAGAACAGCACATATGGAATTATGGACTGGCCAAAAAAGTGCTACCAAAACAAGTCGTTCAAGGATCTTCTATTCTAGATTCTTCAGAGTTGTTCCTCATTTGCCTGATGCGGCTTTACACACTTTAGCCATTCTCTCTAAGCTTCATAAGGAGTACCATTACGGGCATCATTATTTAAGTATGTCTTTCAAAACTTTATTTTCTGAGCTAAAATAAATATACATCCTCTGTAGAGAAACCACATAAACATGGTGTTTTTCTGAAAAATTTAGTTTATAATTTTATGTGCAATGAATTCAGCATTTTATGTTGCATTTTTTCCCACTTCAAATGTCTATCTTCAATTCAAATTTTTTTAATCCAAATGTTATATTATAAAATGACATCTCTTTGCCTACGTGTCCTGAAGGAGAGTTCAACACCGCTTGTCTAAAATGGCTGCCTATTTTTTTAGTTTTGGTCATTTTTACATCTTACAGTAAGTCAACCTGATCTCACGAATTTTCGTGCAGCCATTACGAAATACAGTTTAATTAAAATACGTGCTCCGATCACGATTAAGGGCTTTTTTTCGTGCTAGGACAACGCTTCACTTTTTCGTGCTGGGACAAC
>JBBIGA010091233.1:0-11282 GCA_037576975.1 Alestes dentex | reverse complement strand
TTCGGACATACTACTCGCCTCGCATACTGTTTTTCGCATACTATATAGTAGGGAAGTATGCGATTTCGGACGCAGCTCTACTTTCTTGAGAAGTCGAGCTCCAGCCACAATCCACAACACCTGCAGCACTTCTTCAGTCCCTGATTGGCTGGAATATTAAGAAAGGGGGAGGGGCAGCATGTTAGATGCATGTTAGAGCTAAACACAGCAGGTAAGTAGATCTCCAGGAGGGTTGGTGACCACTGCTGTAGTCCATCTCGTTCTCTGCATCATTTATTAGCTTCAGGAACCCCACTAGACCACCAGTGAGAAAGTATTACTTGGGTTATGGATCACTCTCAGCACAGTAGTGACACTGTTGTGATAATAGCATTCTGGTGTGTTTGTGTGTGTGCGTGCGTCTATGTATGTGTGTTTGTGTCTATGTGTGTGTGCGCGTGTGTGCGTGGTGCATAGAATGGATAAAGTGACTTGTTTGTGTATATTCTCCTATTTGGCCCACAGCAGGTTAGGTCATTTACATATACGAATCTTAAAGGTGCAGCAATGACAATAGAATGTGTCGTTCTTGGCAATAAAGAGAAGACAGAAAACAGTCAAGCAGAAACAGTGTTTCCCCCAGAATTTGTGGAGGGATCTGACCGGGGTGAGGGTGTGGGGGTGCGTAAGCAGTAGATATTGACTAGCCACTGTACATACAACATGCACATTTTGACAACCAAGCCGTATACTAACAAATTTTCATCTACGGGGTGAGTGCTGGCATAGGACTAGGCCACCTCAAATAAATTAAAATATGGAAAACACAGAAAAATGAATTATGACTGATCTTAGTACATAAAACCACACAGATGTTCTAAAATAAATATCAAGGAAAAAATACAAGAAAAAAACTGAATATCTTTACATCAAGTGTTGACTTTTTAACAGAACCACCTGAGAACAGTACAGAACGTTCCTGCTGATGCAAACTGATGCTCTGTGGCCAAAGTTTTGTGCAAAAGTCACAACTCATAAATTGCATGAAATGTGCTTTCCTGCAGAGTTCAGTTCCTGCCCAGATCTGACACATCAGGCACATCTCATCAAGAAATATGGTGAAACCAAGTTTGAACCAAACTACATAGGCTAGTTATTTAATCATAATGTTGTCAAAAGTTTGTGGACGCACAGTTTCTCCAAAATCTTTTAAATAAAATAGATCAATGAGTGTTTTCTTTCTCCGTTTTAACATTGAAGCCGTACTCTTTGAGATATTTTTGTTTAAAAAAAGCAGCTTTACTGACTAAAAACATTCCAAAACATGGTGTCCTTGAACTGCTGCAAGTCACCCAGTAAAGTCTAAAATATTCATCCAAAAAGCAGAGCTGTCAGTTCAAATTTGCCAGGGATTTTTCAGAAGCTTTTCTTTGGCTCACCTTGTTACTATAAGAGGCAACGTAGCAATAGCATAGTGGAGTAACAGGTGCTCAGCAGAATGATACAGCTATTGTGAAAGAAAAAGTGCTGTTTTGATACATATGTGCAGTGTTTTTCAACCAGATTGTGCCGTCACAGTTGATTGTTGCAATATTTAATATTACCACTGCTTGAACAATACCTCCCATTAAAAAAAGGAAATTGCATGTAAATGTAACAAGATTTTGTATATTTTGGAACATTTCTGTTGGTCTGATCATCATGAAAGTTTGAAGGAATGTAAAAGAAACCCGGACATAAATTGAGGTGTAAGGTTTTGTTCCAACAGCAAAAATATGCTATTTTAGTGCAACTGTATATTCTGTATATTCAATGCTGAGTATAAATACTATAGATAAATTCTTTACGGCACACATTTTTTCCTTTTTTTTTCTGCAGACTTTCTATTGGATTTATTTAGATTTTAAATGTGTGCGTGTCTGTGCAGTCACAACATAAGCAATTTACTTTTCTGATTCTGAAACTGACGAAGCAAACGTGCTTGTTTTTATTGAAGTCATTTTAGAGGTGTCTCTTTGATTGGAAATATTTGTAATTTGTAAGCTGCTTCCCAATTGCATACACACTTTTTCAGCTTGGTATAACGAGCAGTTACACACTCCCCACGATAGACAGGACTCTGCCTTGCAAGACTAGGTGTCCCTAAACTTTAGATCGGGTGCATATGCTCATGAGAGACTAAACAGTCTTTTTCAACATTATTTATCTGAATAAATTTTTTCTACATATTATTTGTTACTCAGTTTTATCCTTTCATTTTCTCTTTAATTTATTTGAACAAGATTGTGCAGTCTCCCAAACATTTTAGGGGCACATTTCAATACATGCTTTGCTTGTATAACTGTGTATATGACGAATATAAAATCTGGAATCTTTCGCTCTCTCTTCTAGATAGACTCTAGCAGACACCTGCTCTCCTCCTGCAATGATGACGGTGGTCCCCTCCTGGTTCCCTCTGTTTGTTTTCATCCTCTGCAACAGGTAAGCTCTGGTGTTTGCTCTCCATTCGATTAGCTCCACTCAGCTGCTGCTGTTTAAGAACATGGACGGATTCCAAAAGTGTTGTATTTATTCTCTGTCCTTTTGGCAAGAGCTAAAGTAAAGAGGGAGCCTGCAAAAACTGCAATATTATTTGTGTGCTCTGCAGGTTGTATTTGTGTGTTTTAAGGGAAAGAGATTAAGGCAGAGAGAGAAAGAGCACAGGGGAGAGTGGGGGAGGGGGAGAGTGTAAAAAAAAGCTATAGCATCATGTATTAGTCTCATGTTGTACCAAGCATGGCTCCAGAAACTCAGCAAAGTGTCTCCCAGAGAGCTGATCAGAAAGTGTGGAATTGACATAGACAGTGGCAGCGCTCCACTGCCATGCCGGGCAATCCCCATTACCACACGGCCTTCAGCAGCCAGCCAGTCACAGCCGGGGGTGCCCTGCGGCGCACACGCAGAGAGGATGATAGAGGTAGTTTGGGACAGGTTCAGACGTGACCATGACCCCTTCACATGCTGCCAGAGATGCAAACTCTGTCGCTGAACTCGGATGACTTTCTAATAAATACACCTATACAGTCTCCACCTCCCCCCTCTCTCTAACACACACACACACACACACACACACACACATACACAAACCTGTAGACTTATTCCCTTGCAGCTAAAACATTTGTCATAGTAGCAGTGTTCTGCAGTGTTGTTATTTTACTTTTTTCTCTGTATGTCTGTGTGACTGTGCAGTCGTAACATAAGCAATTTCTTGTGGGATCAGAAAAGTTTCCTATTTTCGATCCCGATTCCGACTAGCCCAATTCTGCGAATAAGTGTGTGCAAAATCGTCTCCATCATTGCAAATTCAACACCGCAACTGTAGCACTCTAACGACACGCTAAAATGAGTGTCCTTGGTAATTGACTGGGTCCTTGGTAATGAATAGTGTCCTTGGTAATTGATTATATGGTGTGAACTGGGTTGAAACATGCTAGCTTTGCTTTAAGAAAGCAGATGTTTTTCTGTTTAGTTTAAATATCATCACTGTCAGAATGAACCCTTATAGCCTTTAAATTGTGTAAAATGCAAAATGAATGTCCTGATATGACATAGAAAAAGATCTTTAACAGAAACCTTTGTTACAAGCTGCAAATGTATTTTTCCCTTCTCCTGTAAAGTGACCATTTTGGAGAATCACTGTTTTGACAGAGCTATGTCAGTCACTGAGAACAAACATAAACTCTCCAAAACAGCAGCAGAGGTATATTTCATGGTATTTTTGCAGTATGTGAATCTTTACCTTGAGAGACCAGTTCCCTGTGCCGTTAATACCCTGTTAATGATTAATTTACATCAGGCCAAACAGCTTGATGCATTGCTATTGTGATGTTAACAACAATCACATCAGTGTTTACAGCAGCCTGAACAAATGGAATCGCTTTAATTGAAAATCCATTCACAGATAAGGGGGCTAGAAAGCTACATTCTAGTATGGTCCATACCCTTTATCTTTGTTTTCTTCTTTCTCTCATCTTCCACCCATTTCTTGTTGTTGTTGTCTCAGTTTTCATTGAATGTCATGAGTTATATAAATGTATAGGGTGCTATATACTTTGACCTATAAATACCATTATGTGGCAGGCGTTTCTTTGCTTTTTAAAGCAAATCTTTCCCTCTCTGTCTCTCTCTCTCTCTCCCTTCCCCATCATCTGTCATCCCTTTCCCAGGCTTCTTTCAGCTCACATGAAAAACCATTCTGTCTGCCTCCTTAGCATCACAGGTTCTCAAGCTACACCTGTCTAGACAATCTCATATTCTACTGGCTGAGGTGGGCTGAGGTGCAAAGCTAGTGTGGTGAAGCCGGTGCTAGATTCAATATAAATCTCTGTGGGTGTAATGAAGGTTTTCCCTTTGTTTGTGGTGACCCTTAGTTTGGAAAGAGTAACAGAGAAGTGGTCAGAGACCACTGTGTGTTGACTTAGAGTGCAGCGCTTTGTTTTGCTTGAAGCCTTTTACTGCATCTACTAAATGAGCAACAGTGCTCAGTTGTGTGGTGACAATATTAAATATGTGCAATATTTGACTAATTCGGCTGTCATGTGGTGTATAGCTGATATTGTTAAATATGTTTTCTTTCCTGCTAGCTCATTCTGATTCATTTCAGTCCAGTAAACATATGGTAATCTTGTACATAGTGTTTCTTTCTCTTCAAACATGTTTGACTGTAGATAAACACTGTAGGCTGCAGTTTTAGACAACAGGCTTGTTTTCCAAAACCCCTCAGGAGTAGGAGTGCTGATTTGAAATATCAGTTTCAATTTATTTCATTATTTTTTTTTTACTGTGCAAACTTGTGGGGGCTCTGAGTCCAAGAATTTCATTACTGGTTATGATGTTCCACTGTCATCTGTATATGACGATAAACTTTTTGGGACATGACCATTAAAAATAAAGCTGAATCTATTGCAAGACCATTCGTCCTCACAGCCAGTTTGTGAAAACCAGTTCTGGTGTTGTCTGAAAAGAACTCCCTTTTGGTGGTGAAGTTTTATTCGCTGAGAGAGGTTTAAGTAAAGTACTTTTGCTGAAGCAGTTTAGGTGACCTCTGACTTCTAGCGATTAGCCGTATAGCTACAGTGCTGAGTAGGTGGAAAGTTGTATAAATTAGATTTTTCGCTTAAGTGTTCCTTTAACATATTAAGCAGTGCGTAGGCCACAAGTGCAATGCATGTGAAAATGCCTACAGTTGTTTCCATCACTGGAGTCACTGAAGTGAAAGAAAACCAAAGAAGAAAACATGTCTTTGCCAATACATTTGAGATGAGAGCGAAACTACAAAATGACTTTTCACCAAGCTATTGCTTTCATGTGACTGGTTGTTCTCACTCCTGTCTATTAGATAAAGGGAAGAAGAGAAGTCTATAGCCCTTATCATTTCAATAGCTGGGATATAGGCTAACTACCTGCATAGAAAACAAAGCCCAGCAGTAGTCAGTTCCAGTGTCTGCAAAGACGGATGCTGTACAGCCCCCTGAAAAAGTCTAATGTACATGCTTGATATCAGCAGCAGTTTTTTTGACTCTGCATTTTTTTCTTTTTTGTATTTGCTTTGTATGCTATTTGCTTCAGAGAACGCTATTTCAGCTGTCTGTATACTTGCGTATGTGGCTGGCCTGACAATAAACTCTCTTGAATCTTGAATCATATATGGTCTTAGAACTCCATCTTGAAAGAGGCTACAGGGCTTTGTGACCCTGTGGTAGCACTTATACACTATGTCAGATGTGATGCAGCATCCATGACCCAGAACCATACAGAAACAACAGAAGCTCAGTGCTTCAAGGCACAGAAACAGATCCTTCTCAGCCACTCCCTGCAGTCTACATGCACCAGGCATGACAGTAAGCCACCATACATGACAGTAAAAGTGGGAGAGCTCACCCCAGGCCCTCTGCTCAGGGAGAGAGGTGAACTTTTGAGCTCTAATGTCTAATGCATTAAAGCATGCTGAGGGCTTTCTATGTATCCACATTCGCTAGTGTGTGGTAAAAGAAGGCAACTTTGAGCTGTGTCTTTCTTATGTGTGTGAGTGTGTGTGTCCTTGGAAAATATTCCTCTCTCATGTTCCTATCCCCTCTCGTTATCTCTGAGACTGCCACGTTTTTTTTCCCCTTCTACGTCCTGTCATACACTAGAAAAGAACAAAGCCTGAAAAGATTAAAATGAATAAAAGCAGAAACAGATTCTTACAGCTGGGTACTTTTCATCAGTGGGATTTTAGAAGCTTTCAGAAAGCTTTAACTGATGAAACCACACATGCAGTCAACTACAGCTACAGTCAGCAAGCAAATATTTAAACCCACCAATGAGCACTGCGGGCTGAACATTGGATTAAAGGGCCAAAAGGTGAGTATTTTGTTACAAAATATAGCTACAGTCTGCTATGTTTGCAGTAAACCTCAGCAGTACTGGGCCATTGTGTGTAATTTCATTCACACAGCCACACTGCACCACCGTGCCTGCATTAAATCAATTATAGAATCTGTGAGCAGACAGCTACTGAAGATGTGAGAAAAAAGAGCATTCCCCCTTACACTATACCAACAGTACCTACACCAAAAGTCCTTCTTGGATTCGACCAAAGGTAAGAGGAACTGAAATCATACAAGCTGCTCATGCACTTCATATACCCTCACACTCAATTTGGCTGGTGCGATGTGAGCCCCAGAACAGCTAGAGTCTTGGATTAGCCATTTATTAACATAGTAATGATGTTCTACTGCAGGGGGATATCTTAGCAGGCCAAAGACATTTCATCCATCTGCATGCCTTGACCCCTACTTAGCTGTGTGGGAGTCAAGCTAAGCTAGAATTAGCAGAGCCCTTTCACCATTGTCATATGAGGAGCACAAAAAGGCACAGTCGGCCTTCTATAAACATCAAATGATTCATTCTGTAATGCAGAGTTTTCTGATTTAGGCCTCCAGCTGTGTGTAATATCTCAGCGCACCATTTGTTCTGGGGCTAAATGGACATGCAGCAGAGACGGGTCGGGAGAAGTGCTCCCTTAATAATTCTGAATTACTGTAAAGTGCCTACCTGTGCTCAGGTGGAACTGATTAGATTGGACTTGCTTTCTTTCAATTTAGTTGTTCAGCGAGCAATATTTCTTCTCTCACATTTTCTTCATGTTTACACTGTTCTTTCCAAATAGCAAAAAGGGTAATATATACCAATTACCCATAACACTGAAACCACCTGCCTAATATTGTGTAGGTCCCCCTTGTACTACAAAAACAGCTCTGAAGGTCTGTGGTGGTATGTGGACCCAAGTCTTTAGCTGCAGATCATTTAATTAAGTCCTGTAAGTTGTGAGACAGGGCTTCCATGGACCAGGCTAGTTTGTCCAGCACATCTCACAGATGCTGGATCGGGTTGAGATCTGGGGAATGTGGAGGCAGGCAGAAAATTGCCCCTGATATCACACTGCTTGTCTTCCTCCAATAGTGTAACCTGGTGCCATCTCTTTCTCAGGTTAGCTGTCTACATGATGTAAAGAAAATGTTACCAGGCCAGCTTTTTCCAGTGCTCCAGGGTCCGGTTCTGTTTCTCGTGTACCCACTCTAGAACACTTTCAATGGTCCTAGATGGTCAGTACTAATGGTCAGTACTGGCACTCTGATCAGTCAGTGGCCAGCAACTTTTCAGCATTTGTGCCACAGTAGCTCTTCTGTGGGTTTGGACCAGACAGGCTTGCCTTCAGTCCCTATGCACATCAGTGAACTTTGGGTGTTCATGACATTGTTGCTGGTTCCCTGGTTCTCCTTCCTTGGACCACTTCTGGTAGGTACTGGCCGCTGAACACCAGGAACACCCCACAAGACCTGCCGATTTGGAGATGTTTAGACTCAGTTGTCTAGACATCCCAGTTTGGCTCCTGTCAAAGTTGCTTAGATCCTTTCGCTTGCCCATTTTTCCTGCTTCCAGCACATCAACCTTTGTTCTTTTGCTGCCTAATATATCCCAGTCTTTGACAGGTGCCATTTTAACGAGATAATTGAAATTCATGTTACCTTTCAGTGTTGTGGCTGATTGGTGTAATTGAAGACACTTCAAAGTAAACTTCACCCTCACACTTTTCTAAAATAAAAGTATATCCTGTGTCAGACTGAGTGATATGTCAGTAGACGCCATCCAATAATGGTCTACGTGCTACACTGTTCTGTTCAAATAAATGCAACACTACTGAGATAATTGGCAATTACTGTGAAGTTTGTGACAGATTGATCCAAAAGCCTCTTAATTACCCTCAATATGTCAGGAACTTTTGTACATCTTAACTTATGAATTAAGTCAGAACTCTGACCATGACAACCTTTCTGGGGAAGTGTTCAAACCTGCTGATGACATCAGTGCATACAGAGAAAATGCAGCCACCGGGCAAATGTTACTCTTTCCCTGCACAGCACAGTTAATGCTTATTTATGGGCAAAATGTAAATGTATTCCCAAAAAAGAAAAAGAGACTGATGTGCTCATGAGTTATGAGCTGGGTAAAGACTTTTTATGTGTAAATATCTGGGTACAAGTTACTTTTTACTAATATAGACAAGATCAGCTCTAAAACTGAAGTCTGATCAAATGGACCAATACTGGAGATATATATATATATATATATAAATAAGCGTGTGTGTGTGGGGTGTGTGTGTGTGTGTTTATTCTACTATTATATACAGTACTGTGCAAAATCTTGAGCCACCCCTCATTTCTTTATGTTTTGCTTTGAATACGATTTTATGCCTCAAATTATCAATAAAATTATTTTATTTCAGTGAAACAATTGATAATATGTTTGCGTTTTGCCTATAGATAAGCATTCATTGTACAGAGTATCAACAGTGTCAGTAGTAGCCCTGTGGCTAAATTTCGCTGTATATAGTGAGCAACAGGTTCGAACACTTCCTTAGAAAGGCTGCCATGTTCAGATTTCTGACTTAATACATAAGTTTTGAAGAAGTAAAAAAGTCCTTGAAGTATTGACGGTAATTCAGAGGTTTAGAACATTTTGAATCAATCTGTCACAAACTTCACAGTAATTGCCAATTAGCCCAGCAGTGTTGCATTTATCTGAACAGAAGAGCATCGAGAGTTATAGGATTGAGTCTGCTAGCATCTCACTCAGTCTGGTGTAAGATATAACCTTATTTGTGAGATTGATACTGCAACACCAATATGAAGGTGAAGTTCGCTTGTACACTGTATGTATATAAATGGATAAAGTTTTTTTAAAAAGTTGATTTGCCCCTTGGACAGAAACTCATTTCAAATGTGTTTTATTGTGAATCTTGCTGGAGTTCCTTAATAATAATTTGAAGGCACCTTTTAATACAGTGTGTACATTTTTAGCCCTCTCATCCAATATTATGACCAGCCGCATCTGCATTGATGAAAGAGCTGTAATTATGTTGCCAGCCCACCCAGATGTCTCCCTAACAGACTATTGATTATCATTGTTTTCCCTAAGGGGTTATTGATAAACACTTCTCCATTTCTGATTCAGTCACACTCTTCCCTCGATCAGACCTTTACTGTCTCTGTCAAAACTGCACACAAAAGTTATTTCAGAAGAAGTACAAAAATGTTCAGTCCACTGGTCACAAGAGCAGGCTAGTCTTAAAAAAGGCTCTATAAAACCTGTCTGCAAATGCACTTCTCTAGAATATGTTGATGATGACGAGGCGTACTGTGCATCTCACACCTCTTCAAATGTCAAAAAAAGCAGTTCTGGTGTCTGACTCTGCGTGGCTGCTTGTCTCTGTAAAGCTCCAGTATATACATACATGTACGGTACTGTGCACCAGTGGGCTTCTTTTTGCACCCAAATACACAAGTGAACATTAGAATAAATGCGGATAAATGAGAAACTCAAGATTTCTTTTTTCTAAACAGTAGCTGATACTTTGTGAGCTAGTTAGAAGAACACAGGTTTGGTTCCAGAGTTCTGCTCGATGCCTCCAGTCACTGTGTGGATTTATGAAAGCAACACACCTAATTTAATCTGATGAAGTAAAAAGAGCCAGCCCGGGCATTTGGAGCTACATGTAATACTGGGCTTCTGTGAGGAAAGAGGATTGGATATGGATAAGAGAACACTTCACCAAACATAAAACAACTATCTATTTGCATTTTTTGTAATATTTGTGTCTTAACACAAACTTAACAATCCTATGTATCTATCTACCTACCTACCTACCTACCTACCCACCTACCTATCTATCAATCTATCCATCTACCTATCAGCCCATTTATTTCAGCCTGTAATTATAAAAACATGAATATAAATGTACACAAATTTATGTACATTAAATCCCACTACTCATCAGCTTATTCTACAAAACTCTTATAATCATTCAGAGTCAATTTTTACTAATAAGATAAATATGATAATTTTCCCTCAGTCTTTATTCAAAGCACAGTTAAAATGTTCACAAACTGCAGGAATTTAGCTAAAACAGAAAAAAGTGTTTCTTAGAACAGACTCCACTGTCTGTTTTTATTTACAGAGCGCCTACAAACTTTTTTTTCAATAAAGTGACCCGGACCTCTGCCACTGACACACAGCTTTGGGAGGAAGCTTTGGTCTCTAAGTTTTCAGTCTCCTCCTATCACTCATTTTGGGCTGCTTTGGGGCCGTATTGATGCGGTTTTGCTTTCGGTGCAGTGTCCTGCTGACTAATGAGCTTGTTTATGCACCTCATACCGCACAGCACAGAAAAAAAGTAATTTTCGATAGAGTTTATTTTCTGGATGGTTAACTGTAATTTGCCCCAACAAATAACAGACATGTAATGGAAGGAGAATTATGCTTCGACGTATACTTGGATTATAATTGGGTTTTAGTGCACTCTGTGATACTTGGCTATGTGATGGATTCTGACTGGGCGAAAAATGTGCACGACTGAACGGTGCAAGCTATCATTCTTTTTTTTATCCACTACCTTCTTCCCTTCCTCTCTCTCTCTCTCTCTCTCTCTCTCTCTCTCTCTCTCTCTCTCTCTCTCTCTCCCTCTCTCTCACTCTCTCTCACTCTCTCTTTCTACTATTGCACATTCCCCTGCAAATGTCAGTGTTAGAGAATTTTCTGTGAAGAGGATTTTAGTCATTTTAGTAGTTTAATTTGGGAGAATAAGAGAATCCCCCCCGTCTCTCTCTGTCTCTCTCAATATCTCTCTCCACTGTCTTCTGTCTTTTTCTATCTCACTCTCAGTTTCTTTCTTATCTCTCTCCTTAACTTTCTTCATTCTCTCTTTTTTGAAACTTGATATC
>JBBIGA010091212.1:0-10000 GCA_037576975.1 Alestes dentex | reverse complement strand
CTTTCCTTATGCTCTATCTTATTTTTCTATTCTCTCTCAAACACTCCTCTGTCTGTTTCTCCTTTTTAACTCACTCTCTCTCCTTTTTCATGCTCCTTATTGTGTCCTCAATAGTTTTATCCTTTTGCCACTTTCTTTCTCTCTTTTCCTCTCTTCTCTTTCTATTGTGCTCTCCCTTTTGGTTGTAACTCCAGATCCTGTTCCAGGTGTCAGCCAGATGTGCCAAGATCAATCTGCAGAGGTGGGAAGGAAAGAATTAGTGAAGCTCCATCAGCATAGAGGAAAAGCCATGAGAAAATACATTTCCATGAGAGAGAGTGTAAAGAGAAAAGAGAAGAGGACCCAGGAGGGAGCCCTGAGGGACAACAGAGCAGATCCAGATTGGAACAGGTGTAGATCCTCTACATGTTCCCTGATAAAATTGGATAAGACCCTCCTCCAGGTACTCAAGCCAGTTCCATTCCAGGTAAGAGTTACTCTAGCACTCACCAACACTCGCAAAGTGTCACCAAGGGTTCTTCAAGCAGTAGAACCCCAAATAACTATTTTCATGAATGACATATTCAAGTGTGAAAGTCCTTCTAAAGGTATCTCTTCACATACTGTAAAGAACCTTTAAAAACCATTTGCAAGTTTGAAGAACTGTAAATGTAAAGGTTCTATACTAATTTAAGGGTTTTTCCAAGAGCTTTTACATGATGTGAAGGTATACATCTCATTTACAATGATTCTTTTATTGTACAACCATCTCTTCATCCCTCTCTAATCCTAAGAACCATTGTAAGGTTCTTTAGGGACCTTCTCTGGGTTCTTCTATGGCATCCTGCGAAGAACCACCCTTATTTTTTAAGAGAATTGTCATATTTATCAGCCTGTGGCTTCACAGTGCGGGTTCTATTTATCATGCTGGGTTCTGCAGTGAGAGAACGTTGGTCAACAACTATTAGAACATGAGAACTGAGGGATATAATCCAGTGCTACAGATTATTTACATGAAAAATAAAATAAATGCTAGGTCTAGGCCAGAGTTCCCCTTTAAAGTGTGTCCAACCTAGCAACAATTGCTAGGTCACCCCTCATTTCTTTATATTTTGCTTTGAATCTCCTTGTTGGTGCAGAAATACAATTTCCTGTCAGAATGTATTGTCTTTGTTATACTGAGATTAAATGAAAGAAATGTGAACAAATGTGAACTGTGACAGGCTGCAATGTGTCTAAAGGAGCCTAGATAAAGGAGCTCCAACCACTCAGAATTCAGCACCACAAGTATACTGATCACCGCCTGATCATCTGGAATCATCTGCTCATATGAAAATGAGAGTCTTTGAAAGTCCTTCAGGAAGCCTGGAGAACTGTTCCTCGAGACCACATTAAAATACAAGAAAGTCTGGATCTCTGGAACCAAAACATGAAAAAACGGTGGTTGGCACAGTACCGTATATTACAGAGACACCCCTAATATAACAAGTTACAACAGTATAACAGCACAAATAGTACCTTAAGAACAAATTCAGGCACTGAAGCAAAGGCCTCAAGGTTCGAATGTGAGTCTAAAGGCTTGTTAAGACTTTTGTGCAGCATCGTTTACCTGTTAAAACTCTCTAAAAGGCTCATTTTTCACCTGAGAACAGGCTCTGCTGTGATGAATGTCCTGTTCATGTGTTATTTTGATCACTTTGGAAATTAAACATGGATTTGCGTTTGTGGAACTGGGCTCTCGCTCGCTCACACACACACAAACACACACACACACACACACACACACACACACACGGTCGCCGTTTGAGTGACACACTGCTCCATTTGCGAGTGTGTTTCTGCTCTTCATGCCCCCACCAGCTGTGGCTTCTGCTTTGATGCGCAGTGATTTGCTCGAGCTGCATTCACTCGTTTATTTCTGCAAGCTTTTCACCTCGGAGTCTGTCTTTGAAGGAAAGCCAGAACTTTTCTGGAACAGCAGGTGGAGGACGGAGACGATTTGCCTCTGAAAAGCCTTTAAAGAGCACATATTCTGCATTTTTCTTCTATTTTTATTTATTTTTCCACTTATGACACTTGTGTGGTTTTGTTTACCAAAAACAGTCCTAATTCATTTCTTCTTGACAGTTTTCCAGCCTCCCTTTATCCTTTAGAATTAAATAGGCTGTTTCTGTTTCTGCGCTTTTAAGACTTAAATATGTAAATTAACTCTTTGAACTCCGATTGGCTGTGGTGCACTGCAGCCTGGGATGAAACACCCCTTATATACCTTGAGTGTGAGTAAGCGGGAAAAGTCTGCTGCTGGCTGACTAGGCAGATATATGTCAATATGTTTGATGTCGTGACATTACAAAGCTTTATATTTGCAGGCCTTCCAGTGTTTTTGGATAGTCTCATTCATATATCAGATACAATAGTTTAATTTAAAATGCAATTAAATGTCAATTAAATATAAACATTAACGCTGGACAACCATTAACATTTTTTTCGCAATTAATTGCTTGATTTTCTTCGATTAATCACGATTACTCTCATTGTTCTGCGCAAAATTCAATAATGAATTCAAAAGTAGTGTATTGCGAAGAACCTCATGATGGCAGGATTCACTGAGAAACACAGAGGGGAACCAAGACTCAAAACTTGCAGCTCCCTAAGAGCACGATGAAGGGCCATTCAGAGAAACTGACACTTGAAATGAGAAACTCCCTAAAAGCAAGAGCATGAAGAAGAACTTCTGAGAGGAACCAAGACTCAAACTGAGAGACCCCCTAAAAGCACGAGTGTGAAGAAGAAGCCCTGAGAAGAAGCCAGGCCTCAGTCCTGATGATTTCCACTGTAAACATCGCTCTGTTTTCTCGCTCCTCTCTCTGTCAGCCTGAAGTTCTTGAAGTCGCCCTGACAGATGAACCGTCCTGTTGTTTTCTGCCTCTGCGATTCCCAAGACTTGATTGACGTTGCCTGAGGATCATCGCCCAAAACTTTCTCTCAGGAGCACAAACCGCGGACACGTGAGAAGGCAGGCAGGTCCCACTGTCGCTTTGTGGATTTTTTACATATTTTCCTGAGAGACTCTGAAAAAAAAAAGCTCGCACCATCTCACATCCACCCACATCCAGACTACTTTTATCATAAATAATCTGCTGCATCTGAATATCATGTGACAGTGTGGGAAGAGGCACCAGTGTTTCACAGCTTTATGAATTATAAATGGTATGTTATTATCACAAATAAATTGCGCTGTATTTTTCGTCTTCGCTGGGTTGCAGTGGAGATTTATGGAGAAAACAAGGCGCGTGGTTATTGTCGTAGTTCTTCCCTGTCGTTCGGCTGCGCTGCGAAAGAAACGAGGTGCCCCATGGTTCCATTATGGGCGTTTTACTGATCTCGACAACACGGCACATAATTACAGTGAAGACGTTCAGAAGCTGGCGAGGTCAATGCATCTCCAGTGTCTGCACACAGGCAATAAGAGCCAGTTTGTTTCTGCATTTTTCTGGTTTAATCCATATTTAAGTGGGAGCTTTTGAGGAATCGCTACATAGAAATCTGCTATAATTATCCATATGAGCTCTCCTGACTCTTATCACCACTTAGAGCTTTATTTAGCACAAGAAAATCAACCCCCCACTTAAATGCACCCCTCAGGTTTCTAGTGACCAGTCATCTCACCCGCCTTTTTTAAAGGGACAATTTGTAGTTCTTTTGTGGTATGATACTTTTCTGGTATGAGATCGATTCATGATATGAATATATTAATATGCTACATTTAAACAGGTTGTTGCTGCACCTTTAACACTGTAAATATCTTTTTTCTGACTGGCTGATTGGATTTTGATTGTGCCTTCTTATAACTTCCAGAGTGAGGGGGCGGGGCTAAACTCATGTTTAGGATATGTTGTTCCTTATGACTTCACAAAAACAGTGAATTAAAAAGTGGGGGTTTTTTTGTTACAGGAGAATTGATGAGGAATGACGAATACTTCATACCACAAATAAAACCACACAAATGTTATAGAAGGCAAACAAAATAAAAATGTCAGATATGGGCTCTTTAATGATGAACAATTAGTCTATATTAAGGTACCTCTCCACAGGTCTACAGGAACCATTCTGTATCTAAACTGTACTGTGATGGTACTGAAGTTGTATCATGTTTTGATGTTCCAGTGTATCTCAGTCCATAATTGATGCCTGGTGGTCCCAAAACCGCGTCCATGGAGTCGAACCGGCGGCAAGTTTTCTGTCAGACCCTTTTACTATTTATAGTCTTGTTTGAGTGTTTAAATTTTTCTCTGCGTTCTTTATCCGTGTGATGAAAACCGAACCCCGATAGCTTGTTAGTGATGTCCTGGATCACCTTCATGTTTCTCACAGAGTTAAAGATAAATTTGTTAGAGTTGTAGAAAACTCCGACTAAAATTTATCTTCAGCCCAAACAGGCAGTCGAGCTTGAACTTTATCCCCTTCCCAGTTGTTAGTTTGTGTCTCCATTGTTGTTTTTTGTGCGGACAGTAAATAAAGTGTCCTCTTTCCATGTTGTTATGAAACATTTCGACCAATCAGAAAGCAGTGATGCAGTCAGCTCAGTTCGGGTCTCTTTATTTGCAATGGAAAAATGTTTTTGGTGGTATACGGCGGTTCTTTGTGCCAGTAGAAAAGCACCATTAGACCCCCACCTGGTTGAGCTACAGTACCAAACAGGGGCATAAACAAAAGATAATGTTTTTCCTTTGACTGAAGGTTATATTTGTATAGATTTGTAGGGTTCGTGGTGGTTCCGCTGCTCTGAGGTTTGGTATTCAGCACCCGGCGACGGCCCTGTCAGCGCAGCCTGAACCACTTGGCTTGGAAGCAAGGGATCAACTGTGATGTTAGGAAAGGACGGGTATTTGAATGTGTTCATCCAGACCGACACAGACACCATTGATCTCTCGGAGGTCTTTAAGACTGGAATATTTCCGCTCTGGAGGAATTTTCCTCTCCTGCGGCCCTTTGAAGTTCAGCTCGGGACGAGGTCAGAAGTGTGAGGAAGTGTCACCTGTGTGTCGGCGCGTGTCACACTGCTGCACCTGAAGAACGACATGCGACCGATTCCTGCGCCTCTCAGGACCCGATCACACGTCTGCTTGTCTTTTTATTGACTTATATGGAAAATCGTCAGCACCATATTACTACTTAGACCATAGACCAAATAGCAGAAATTAGCAAAACACGTTTATGTCATTAATGCATATTTCTAAACTGATCATGCATTTGAGGTATTGTTTTAAATATATAAATAAATAAATCGTTTTATTTGAATAAGAATGAGACGGTGAAAATGACTAGAATTTGGTGACACCATATGACGGACAATACATGGTGATACTACATAGCAGAATAACATTGTGACATTATGTGACAGAATAACATTGTGACGTTATATGACAGAATAACATTGTGACATTATATGACAGGAAACATAGTCACACTGCATGTCAATAATGTGGTGATAAACTGATAGAACAACAGACTATCAGAGTATGACTTTAAAGAATAAAACTGAGCTTTATGAAACTTCATACATAGTTATTGATAACTGCTGACATTTTATGATATGGTAAGACATTGTGATTTTTTTGCCAATAGTGCTGACAGTGTAACAACTGCAGTGACTGTGGGGTTTCACTGCTAAATCTTTCTTTGGCTTCTTGCAGGACTGCTAAGCAGTAGCTGAAGGTGTCGGAAGTGAAACACCTCCACTTTTTCGTCTCTCTGGAGTGGAAACGTGTCGAGTTTGAGGTGCCGTCTCAGTCTGGGGTTTGGGTGAGTGACAAACACTGCTTAACATGGTGACATGTGTCTGATAGCTGCAGCCACATCTCTCCTATGACACGTTTCTCTGTGCTTGAAAGCTCCTAGCGCTCGTCCGCAGTGCGCTTCTAGAATACCAATGCTGAGGAGAAGGGGCTCCGCTGCAGGAGCGGCCACTCAGGTATGACCGCATGTCAGGAATCAGTCTCATGAGCTGCAATTACACCATTTTCCCCCACTGCTGGCGGATCCGCTCCGGCTCTGCACCGCTGCTCTGATTTACATGGCCTTTTCGATGGCTGACCAAAAGGCCCCGCGCCGGAACAACAGCAACACGCCACTGCTGTCCGCTATTATATCATCCTCTAAAGTGCTTTCCCACACAAACTTCAGCCTGACATTACAGTACTCACTCTGGAGTGTAGAAGATGATTTGAATTTCTTTTTTTTTTTTAAAGTTACTGTCATGAAAATAGTCTTGATTTGTATAAAATGTGCTTTCAGAGATTTCTGCACTTCATACAATCACTGGGAAAAAATCTTATATGGAAAATGGTAACTGGGCAAGAGAAGGGTTAAATAACATTGAGACACCACATGACGGAATAACATGGTGACACCACATGACGGAATAACATGGTGACACCACATGACAGAATAACATGGTGACACCACATGACAGAATAACATAGTGATACTACATGACAGAATAACATGGTGACACCACATGACAAAACAACATGGTGACACCACATGACAGAATAACACGGTGACACCACATGACAGACTAACATGGTGACACCACATGACAGAATAATGCGGTGACACCACATGACAGAATAACATGGTGACACAACATGACAGAATAACACAGTGACACCACATGACAGAATAACACGGTGACACCATGACAGAATAACACAGTGACACCAGATGACAGAATGACATGGAGACATCACTTGATATAACATGGTGACATTATATGACAGAATGACACGGTGACACCACATGACAGAATGACATGGAGACATGGCAAAATAATGTGATACCACTTGAAACACTATGGCCATGGTGTATATATGTGGCAGAATAACATGGTGACATAGTACGACAGAATAACATAGTGATACAACTTGACACAACATGGTGTATATATGTGTCAGAATAACATGGTGACATAATATGACAGAATTAGGTGACACCACATGACGTAACATGAAATAATGATGTAACATTATATGACAGAATAACATGGTGACGTTATATAACATAATAACATGGTGACACCACGTGACAGAATAACATGGTTATACCACTTCACACAGCAAGGTGTCTATATGTGACAGAATAACATGGTGACATTATACGACAGAATAAGGTGACACCTCATGACAGAATATTATGGTTACAGTGTATGACAGAATATCATGGTGACACCACATGACATAACATGGTAACAGTATATGAGAGAATAATGAGGTGACATAGTCTCAACACGTGACTATGATCTGCTATTATCTCACCCATTAAAGTGCTTTCCCACACAGACTTCAGCCTGACATTACAGTATTCGCTCTGGAGTGGAGGAATACTTTTTTCGTTTAAAAAGTTATTGTTATGAAAATAGTCTTGATTTGTGTAAAATATGCTTTCAGAGATGCAAAATCTTAAATGGATATGCAGTTCATAAAGTCAGTGTGTGAGAAAATCTTGCATGTGGAAAAGGGTAACTTGACAAGAGAAGGGTTATAAAAGATTAATTTTAGAGAGATTTCATTTCATGTAATTTTGGGTAAATGAAAGTGTAAAGGGCAGCTGGTGGTTTCAGTGGTGTAAAATAGTGTCTGGTTTGGCCAAGGCCATAAATATAATATATTTTGGAAACCAAGTCAAGCCGAACCACAAATTAGTCCAGCAGAACTGAACCCTAGTCCAACAGAACTGTACTTGAATCCAACTGAACAGAGACTGAGTCCAAGTAAACTGATCCCAGGTCCAACAGAACTGAACCCAATTCCAACTGAACCAACATCAAGTCCTTCTGAATGTTCTCCAAGTCTAATTGCGAGTCCAACGGAAATATGCCTAATCTGACTAAACCGCGTCAAAAGTTCAAAACTGATTTTGGGTCCAACTGAACCAAAACTGAGTCTGACTAAACTGAGCCTGAGTCTGACTCAACAATGCCCGAGTTCAACTGAACTGAGTCTGGGTCTGACTGAACTGAGCCTGAGTCTGACTCAGCAATGCCCGAGTTCAACTGAACCGAGTCCCATTGTACTTCAAGCGAGTGATCAGGTGATAGTCCTGCTTGTTTAGAATGAAGACCTACAGCACTTTGTGAATAAGATTTGACACCCCAGCATTAAGCAGTCTCAGATTAGGTCTCAGGTGCTTTTGAGATGGTTCAAGATAGTTTAAGATGGTTTGGTAAACAGAGTTTTCCTACTTTTCTGTTTGGTTCACGGGACAGAAACAGAATCACTTGAGTGGAACCAGGCAGTCGGTTTAGCCCGTCTGTCTTCTGTCTGGCTAGCATGCTATGGTTGAGAGACCAACACGGACAAAAGACCAAAACAGACCAGTGTCTATAAAACCCTCTTTGTTTTAAAAGCCCAATTTATCAGGCAGATCCTTCTGTAGACGTCAGTGATTAGGATTAGCACATAGATCATAATACGAGATCAGTCTGATCCAGTATACACTACTAGTCAAAAGTTGTTGTTTGGAAATTACTCAATATTTACTAAAACTACACTTGATATTCCTTACTAACAAATAAATGTACAGTATTTTCAGCATCTGAGTTCCTTTATCATCCAAATGTCATACTTTTATTATTCATCACGACTGACCTACAAAAAGCATCATCATTATAATAATAATGTGGATCACCAGACGAGTGTTCGATGTTTAAGGAGCTATTAAGTGCTGAAACAGCGAACGAGTGCATTTAAAGTTAAAGGACAGCCTAGAATTTGACTCTGCATCACCAACAACCAGTTAATAGGAGTCCGCACTGTTACAGATTATTTTCCGTTTTCTATGATACAAATACAGTAAAAATCAGTAAATCTGTTGGTGATGCACCGAACACGCTGGATGTAGCTCGTGTTTATTGTAAGCCGATAGAGACTAAGTGATCCGCATTCGGAGCTCCGTCTCGCTAATTTGCAGAGAAGTCGACGCGGTTCGGTGAGGGAAGATTCTGTGACCCCGTTTACGCTGCGCGAACCACGGCCCTCCTGGGAACAGCCTGTGGGCTTCCTGTAGCTCTGACACACAGCAGCACAAAGAACACACACACACACACACACACACTCTCTCTGAATAAATAAACTCCACTTTCCGAGCGTAGGGAGCACCTTGCCTGAAATTAGGAAAACAGTTCAGGAGGAGAAAATAATCTCATCAGAAAGAGACCATTAAAAAGGGTGTTTTCATGCAGTTTGTCTAAATCAGTTTGTTCACTCAGCTGTGTGTGTGTGTGTGTGTGTGTGTGTGTGTGTGTGTTGTTTCCAGGTTCTCCTATTTGACTGCAGATCAGAGCTGTGTGTGCATGTGTCTGAGACAAACTTTTTGGGATTCCTTTTTTTGGTATGTTGAAAAAAATCCAACACATACCCTTCAAACTGTCATGACTGGAATGAGGGATCGTGAGTGAAGTTCACTACTCCTGCGTCTATAGCCGTTTCCATGGCAACACCACACCCACTCCCGTGGTTACATTTCCCCCAGTCCTGACTGTGCTACAGCTGTGTCCATGAAAACACTACACCCATTTGCAAGACCGCGTTACCTGTCTCTGCGGTTAGCAGCGGCACTTCTCCAGCGAAACACTACACGCCTTTTCAGCCGCTTCCACAATTACGCTGCAGCTGTATCCATGGCAATAGTACATACATCACCAAATTTACTCAGTAGTTATTTTCATGGTTACGCTACACCTGTTACCATGGTTACACTTCACCCAGTTCCATGGTGATGCTATACCTGTTACCATGGTTTCATTACCCCGTTATGCTAATCTAGCTCCAGCACTAAACTGAAGGAGTAAAACGTGTTCTCCAGACACGTCTCGGTCGATGTAGCACGTCTGTGATGTAAATTGGATTTTTTTACTGAATTACTGCTTTTACTTTGAACAGCTGAGGCTCTGGATGTTCTGCAGAAACTCCACATTCTCATCACACACACACACACACACACACACACACACGCACACACA
>JBBIGA010091162.1:0-11285 GCA_037576975.1 Alestes dentex | reverse complement strand
TTCTGATTCTGATTCTTAAGGGTTCCTCCTATAACCTGAACAAAACATGTTGGTTGTTGAGGCTCTAAAATGTTCTCATTTGCAATCGTGGCTCTTAACACAACTACTTCTATGCCATTACCGGAAAGAGATTTGTGATTGTGAAAAACAAAGGTTCTTTACTGATTCATGAGGTCTTTCCCAATGACTCTTTGGAGAACCAAAAAAAAATATACGTTATCCCCATTTGTGAGGTGTTTTTTCCTAGAACCTTTGTTCATCACACTCACAAATCTCTTTACAGGGATGACATACCAGTACTGTTTTGTTGTTCTTAAAATTTTTAGAGTCTAGGTGGATGTTCTTTAGACCAATGTATGGGTTCTTCCTACAGAACATAATGTGGGAGTTGTTTAGGTTCTAATAAGGATCACATTAGAGAAGAGAAAAACCAATTCTAATACATCATTCACGTTTGTGAGTGTGACCAACACTGGTTCTTTATGGTATGTATGTTACTTGGAGGTTCTTTAGACTCATGGTTCTCTCAGGAGCCATCAGAAGTTCTTCAAATTCTTTTATACAGAAAACGGTTAATTTCTTGAGCCCCAGGCCGACCGGCGCTACAGCACTGATTTAAGGTTTCCTGTGTGTAGAGGTTCTGAGAACTCTAAAAAAGATCTCACTTCAGAGAACCAAAAAAACAGTACTCATGCGTCATGCAAATGAGTGTGTTACACGGAGGTTCTTTAGACTCTAAAAAGGCTCTGCACTGAACACTCAGAAAAATGAATCCTGGCATATTTTATTTGTAGGTATTTGCATCTATTTGATTTTATTTAAATAATTACATTTTTAGAATGTATTTATTAAAATTCCTTAAAATCAGCATAAATCTGTTAATTGTGAAAACAATGAAATTTAATCACTTAAAACTGATTTAAATATGATGAGCTTTGGATCAAGCAAGATTCATTTAGTTAAAATTTATGAGATTGTTTACATCAGGTTTATTCAAAGATTTATGATAAATAGATAAATCTGCCATTATTTATTCAAATCACATTGGGCTTATAGGTATTATTACATAAATCTCATTCTTAATTGTTTCATCTGCATGTGACTGACAAATATGCAGCACATAAAGTTTATTGGCCTGTTTCTGTTAAATGTAAGTAATTCAAATAGATGGAAATTTTATATGCAATTGAAATACATGAATCCTCGGAATTGGGCCAAATATTTCTGTGAGTGAACTGAAATTCGACACTGATTTATCAGTTCCTGTATGTTATGTGGAGGTTCTTTGAACTCTCAAAAGGATCTCATTGGCAATCATGGTTCCTTAGTGAACCATAAACAGCTCTTATCCATCATGATCATGGATATGTGTATGTTACATGGAGGTTCTTTAGACTCATGGCTCTTTTAGGAACCATCACTTGAAAGATTCTTCAAACCATCTTCTTCAGAAAAAGGTTCATGTCTTGAGCCACTGAACTGCAATTCGACCATTCAACACTGATTTAACCGCTCCTGTATGTTATGTGAAGGATCTCATTTACGATCATGGTTCTTTAGAGAACCCTGAAAACAGCATTTATACATCATGCAAATGAGTATTTTACGTGGAGGTTCTTTAGACTTTTTAGGAATCATCGCTTTAAAGGTTCTTCAAACTGTCTTATCCAGAAAACGGTTAATGTCTTGAGCCACTGGGCTACAATTCCTCCCATCACCGCCGGGTGGCGCCGCAACACCGTCCACCACGGACCCCAAACCTTTGTTGGAGAAGTGAAAAGAGCAGGATCTCGGCAGACGCAGCGCGTTTTCTGACCGCTGTCCTTTCACTTCAGCGGGAGACTTTCAGATGGGTCTGTGGAGGAAGCTCTCGAGAACCGGATGAAGCTCAAGCACTGTCTGGAGAAGCTTCTCACCACCACCAAGACCACCACCAGCACCACCAAGACCACCCCCCTCCTTCTCCTCCTCCTCCCGGTGGCCACTTCTCATGCACGGCGCGTCGCCGTGGACAGGACTCCTCTGCATCAATCCGCCTCTGGTCCCAGTCCAGCTTCTCCACCCCAGAGATCTTGGAAGCTCTCGTGGACGCTCGAGACCTTCTCGTTTTGCTTTTTTTCTGTCCAGCCTCCCAGCTTTTTTTTCTCTCCATCCGAGCAGAAGAGCAACGTGCTGTGAATACAGATCAGGAGACTTTCAGACACTCCAGGTACTCAGCAGAAAAGGAGCGTTTACTTTTGCACAGCCCTATAAATACTACTACTACTAATAATAATAAATAAATAACCCGGACTGGACTTAATGGCTTCGCTGTACCAGAGATTCACAGGCAAGATCAACACCAGCAAATCTTTCCCTCACCCACCTGAAGCCAGCCACCTCCTGGGAGGGCAGGTCGAGGGAGAGGAGAAAGGGGGTAAAAAAGCCCCCCAGCCGGGGAGCAGGGGGGCGTATCGGAAGAGGAACGCATGCGAGGATGAGGACGTGAGTTTTTTTCTTAGTTAATAAAAAAGAAAAATGCGAGTAACCCAAGACAGACTGAAACGGCGGAGCTACAGCTGCCTTCTTGTTGGAACTCTCCGGTCCACCTTAAATGGTGCGCCAGAATGGAACGGCTGCACCATTTAAGGTGGAACGGAGATTTCCAACAAGAAGCCAACTTAAAGATTGTCCCGTGCCCTTTTCTTGTATTCTCGTGCAGGAAAAAAAGCTTGCATACAATTGCGAGCTGACTTGTTTATTATTGCAGTGGAGGTTTTATTGATTGATTGATTTATTTATGCTCGTGCAAAGGACAAAAAGGTGTGTGTGTGTGTGTGTGTGTGTGTATGTGTGTATGGGCTCCCCAGATGCTGCGGAGGAGTTGTCAACAGTATAGTAACGGATGCATGACGTGGCAGAGCCCCGTATGATGCGTCCTGGTGCATTCTGCACCACGTTTCACTCCCCCCAATTATTCCAATTAACGCGCACGTGACTTGCCCGTTTGCGTCCGTGTGTCTTTCCAGCTGGACGGGCTATGACGTCATTCACGAATTCACTATACTAT
This sequence comes from Alestes dentex, assembly GCA_037576975.1. Classification (NCBI taxonomy): domain Eukaryota; kingdom Metazoa; phylum Chordata; class Actinopteri; order Characiformes; family Alestidae; genus Alestes; species Alestes dentex. Next base: position 8,236 of record JBBIGA010091162.1, on the reverse strand, counting down.
AGGGTTTTAGTTTTCTCTCGTAGTACTGAATGTTCTGTTATAGGCTTTGGTTTAGTCGTATAGTACTGAATTTACTCTTATAGGGTTTTATGAAACCTTACAGTGCTGAATTTGGTGTTACGTGTTGGATTTACTCTTATAGTACTGGATTTACTCTTATTTACTCTAATGAATTCATCATTGAAGTGATTATTCTCACAGTACTGAATTCACTACTTTAGTCTTCAGTTTACTCTAATAGTGCTGAAGTCTCTATTATAGGCCTCTGTTTACTCTTATAGTACAGAATTCACTGTTATAAGCTTAATTTTACTTTTATAGTACAGAATTCACTATTATAGGCTTCAGTTTAGTATGATCATACTGAATTCACTATTATCAGCTTTAATTTAGTATTATTGTACTGAATTTGTCACTGTAGTGTTGGATTTACTGTCATGGTACTGAATGGCCTATTAAAGTTAAATGCTTTATGTTAAATGCTTAAATGCTTTAATTCTTGCTTTAATTTGCTCTTATTGAATATTGTAATTTGCTCATTTAGTTCTGAATTTACTATTATAGGCTTAATTTACTTTTATATTGCTGAAGTGTTGGATTTACTCTTTTGGTTCTGAACTTACTATTATAGTGACGGATTTACTGAATTTCATTTACCCTTATAGTCCGTAATTCAAAATGAAAGTCTTTTTTCCCCACATAGTACTGAATTCACTATTATAGGCTTTCATTTGCTTTTATATTACTGAATACATTAATATACTCCTTTAGTACTGACTTAACTAATATGGGCTTTAATATACTTTTATAGTGTTGAACTGACTCTTATAGTGTTGGATTTACTCTTGTAGTACTAAATTTACTGGTTTAATGTTGGATTTTCTCTTATAGAACTAGTATAGTGTTCGATTTGCTCTTGAATTCAGAATTTTCGTTTCTAGTGTTGAATTTACTATTATAATTTTGGATGAACTCTTACAGTACTGAATGAACTCTTATAGTCTTGAATTCCCTATTATAGAGTTGGGTTTACTCTTATGGTACTGAGTTTACTTTTATAGGCTTTCATATACTTTTATAGTACTGAATTTACTGTTATAGTGTTTAATTTACTCTTATGTTACTGAATGTAACCTTACAGTGTTGAGTGCTGAATGTGCCGCTATAATGTTGCGTGTTGGGTTTTCCGTGTGAAAGGGTTGGCGCTGTAGGTGTTAAATTGATCATCATTCGCCTGTGCAGTTGCCGCATTAATAAATAATGTGATGTTGGTGATATAGTGTCTCCCCAGGCTCCCTTCTTTTTTTGGCTTGATTGAATGCGGCGCTGGCCGTGGTGCTGAAAATGTCGACACGTGTAATAGCCTGTCTGTTTAATTATCAGGCGTCTCGTCTGCACCCAATATTAGCGGAGCTCCACTTAGCGAACCATTTGCGAACAGGACACAGGAGACTTGCGGTACGTGGCTGGATTCGAGAGAGTCGGTACGGAGGAGTGAACCACGACTCCTGTTGGAGCCGAGACTGATGTTCAGCTTAGTTATGAAGCTGTTCCGTTCTGTTTATATCATGTGATCACCTGTTGAAGACCACCTGTTGCATTTCTGTTCCTCAGAAAAATATCCTATGGAGAGATGCCCAGGGAGAACCACTTTTGGTTTTACAAAGAACCTTTCAGTGGATGATTTTCACGTCTGAGAGTCGGAACGGAGGTGCATGTTTTTGTTACATTGTTTATACTTGATCCAGTTAATTTGGGTTTCATTTTTTTCCATTTTTTGACAAATACTTTTACTGCGGCTTTTAGACTGATATATGTAAATGAGATCTGATCCGACTGGCTGCCCTGCAGTGCACCGCTTTCGAAAAGCAGTTTGGGCTGGAACACTCTTTATAGCTTGAGAGGGGGTGGGCAGGGCTAAATGATGGCTGTTGGCTTTTTGTGACATCACAAAAACTGTAAATTCAAAACAAGCTGTTTTAGCAAGTGGGTTCACATATTTGGGCTGTATGCGGAGACTTGAGGAAATGGTATGTTTTGAAATATGTATTTGTTGCAAAAGATCAAGAGAAATGTTGTTTTCCCTGATATGTGGACTCTTTAAAGTGCTTATGCTTGGCTCTTTTTATCTCTTCCAACCTCAGAAAAACAATTGTGATACACATTCTGAGTCAGTCTATAAACAGTAAAATAATTCAGCTGTTGAGAAATGAAGAGGTTATTAGCAAACTGTTAGCTCAGAAAAAAATGATGTAATTTGGCTCTCTGTGTTGTGCCCTTTAAAAAATAAAATCAGGGACCACATGTAAGTATATACATAGGGCTATAGATAAAAGACCACTGATGATCCTCAGGCGCCACTGAGCACCAACGCTGCTCCATAGAAGTATTTTTTGCACAGCAGTTTTGCGGTCAGTGTATTGCAGTGATATCTCTGTCATCAATGGCACACTCTGGCACAAGGAACCGTGCCATACCACGAAAAAATACTTTTCCATTACAAATAAAGCAACCTGTACCCGAGCCGAACCGGTGCTGCTTGATTGGTCAAAATGCGTTGTCATAACAACGGATGTACATTGTTTTTCTTCCTCGCAAACAATGGAAACAACAGATACAAACAAACAATCGGTGAAGTACAAGCGCTGCTATCCATCTGGGATACATTTCAGTGGGAGATTTTGAGGCTTTGAGAAACATGATGGTTTACATCACACAGACAAACAATGTTGAGAAAAGATTAAAAATGAAAAAGACTCTACAAAGTTAAATACCACAATAACAAAAGCGGTTCTGACAGAAACTTTCCGCTGGTCCGACTCCATGGATGCTGTTTTGGGACGACCGGCCATAAACTGTGTGGAGGGAATTGAGTCAGAACCACGTTACCGTGCTGAGATACACTGGAACATCAGAGCGCGCTACACGTTCTGTACCATCGCAGTACGGTTTAGGTACAGCACGCTTCCTGTAGACCTGTGGAAAAGTTCCTTTAGAGTTTTAGCTCAGTTCAATAGGCCAGAACGATATCAGGTGAAGGTGGGGAGTGGTCCACAGGGTGCAGCAGGATATCTGTCGGCTTCGCTCTGCCTCCAGCAGGAGGGTGGGCTTTCTGAAGACCCCTTCAAGTTCCCACAACTGTGGCAGTCTGGCAGAGCCACCACCTCTCACTGAATAATGGATGGAGTGGACGCTGACAATTGGCCAAAGGAAGCGGCCATTATCAGGAATCAGGAGCTGTCAGTCAGATTAACACACACCGTCTCATCCGAGAGAGGACACCCAGTGATCATCGCTACACCTCCAGCTCAGACCATTTCTGCTGGCAGTGTTGTGCCAGTTCACACTGAAAAAGAACTAGTTCAACGTTTAGTTCGTTCAAATAAAAATGAACTATTTCACTTTTATAGTTCTTTTTTTTAGTTCACAGCTCAAAAAATGAACTAGTTCACGTTCGTTCATCTGTTTTTGGAGGTTTTTTTATATCACGTTCGTTCATTATTTTTTGGGGGGGGGTTTACATTTTCAATTCAACGTCCTTCTATCTGAACCTCATTTAATCTTCTCCTTCTATCTGTCATACCACTGAACAATCACAGACATAAAATACATTAAAAACTTTGAGGTTGAGAATAGATCTTACCACTTAAGCAACGCATCATGTTATGCTGAAAGTGAAAAAAATGAGGTGCAGGTATACAGTATAACAGTATAACAGGTAGACAATATTAACACAAAATGTAAACAAAACATGTCTGCCTAAAATGCAACATTCAGCCAATATCTTATATAAGCGCTTAGAAAAGAACATACCTAAAAGTAAACAAAACGTGTGGTTTTCTAAATCGACACTGATTTCTTAAAAAAAACGGCCTCAAATGTTTAAATAAACTGCCTTCTGCAGAAGCGTCTGAACTGGAAGCACCAACCATGCTAGCCTGTAATCAGCAAACGTAAAACGTGAGCTGCCTTCAGTCTTGCGAGAGTGAACGTCACTCACGGTCACGTTCATAATTTAGAAACTGATTCGTTCAGTTCAGCGTTCACCACCGTTCATTGAACGCATTGGTGCACGACACTGTCTGTTGGTCTGTCCATCATGTTCACCCAATCTGAAGGCCAGCTGGTACAAATAAATAAAAAATGCACATATTTTGACAATTAAGGGCTCTTTAGTAGGGATGGGTGTGGAGAACTGGTACTACACTGAAATCTGGAGAATCTCCTGGTTAAACTGTGCTGTTATTTTCACATGAATATAAATACAAATAACTATGTACACTAAATTGTGATTTTATGTTCAGTGTCTCAACATGTGGAAGTCCAGCATTACTTGTAGTTCCCTTCAGCAACCTGGTTTGACTTAGTTAAATCAGGAGCTGCTGATAGAATTGTATTGATAAGTAGTGGTATCGATAAGCAGTATCAGTATCAAGATCTATATCAGTGCAGTCCTTACCATACCCATCCTCAATATTTATTAGTAAGTCTGTGGTTGTATACAGAGATCTGACAACCATTTGAATGTTTCCAGTTCTTTAAAGAAGCACAAGAAACAGTTCCACTGCTGCTGCAGGCTGGGGAACCTGTTTTGAGACGGTGACGTCAGATTAAAGGCTGGTTTGATTAATATGCTAAAAAGCTGATGTGTGATTGCCCTGTGAATAGCAGCATTCAGAAGGAATATTTCTGATTAATTGAAAAGGCAAAGGCAGCCATGAACACCACTCGAGTGCTTCATCTTGGATTACTGCAATTAGCTTGTAATTAGAAAGCTCAGGGGAACCACTTGCAGCGCTTGCTTTTTCTAGTCGTGAGTTTATTGGATGAGCACAAGCTTGAAGGTCACCTTCATAGCTAATTATGCTGTGTTTGCTATGGTAGCTTGGAACTTCCTTGTGCTTCCACTAAGTGGCCACTTTATTAGAAACACCAACCTTGTGCTTCCTCTAAGTGTCCACTCTGTTAGAAACACCCATCTTGTGCCCACTTTATTAGAAATACCCACCAATAGGTGGCCAATTTATTAGAAACACCTCCTTTATAGCTTTCCTATATGCAGGTGTGACAGACTTTAGCCCAGCTGTTGCTGCACAATTCATCACCCCCCTCTACCCCGTTCACTGCTGGTCAGTTTCTCGCCACAGGACCCCTGCTGGTCAGATAAAGTGGAAGATGTTTCTTGAAAGCTACATTGAAGTGTACAGAAATAGTTGTTGCGCGTTTTGTGTGAAGGACTGCTTGAACAGGCCGATCAGAGGAGGCAGTGTGTGATGTGACTCAGCAGTGTGTATCGCAGCGAGGTTCACTTTGCTCATAACTCTTCACCCCGGGTGGCAGGGCTGCAAGCCAATACATTGACCTTAATTAATTGCCTAAAGGTGGCCAGCCCAGAATAGAGTGACTTTCAAAGGGACAGGGGCCTGTGGATACGGCTGCCTTTTGTGAGCAGAAGTGTATTGACTTTCTCTGTGTGCTCAGCTGAGGAATGGACTGTTGGGGGTGGCGGGAGTCCTTACAACCTGCCATTGTTCGGGGCAAAATGTGACAGATCAAACGAGGCAGGATGTGAGATGCACATTGGTTACGAAGCACCAACTTGGGTTACGTTATGAAACTAAATTTAGACTGTTTGACTCAATCCAGATTAATGATGTTACAAAACAGGATTTAGGATTACCCAACAGAACTTTGTTATTAAATTGATGTTGAGTAATAATCCCAACAGAATTGATCTCATCACCAAGACGAGGTTGGTCTGTGTTAATGGTAACACAGATCAGCACCGGCTTAGTAATGAGATCAATTCTGTTGGGTAATTATCCCAGCAGAATTGATTTTATTACTAAACCAATGTTTGCCTGTATAACCAATAACACAATTTGGACACTAGACCCGCTTGACCAAGTACAACTGTGCCCTTCCGCCTCCCCTTCACAATGCGCTTGATGTCCCTGCCCAAACGTTCTTACATCCTCACGTCCCTCACTGCTTTATCCTTTTCATCTGGTGAGCTACCAGGTTTACAGAGTGCGTCCTGTACCTTCAGAGACAGAACCCGCAGTGTGTTCAGTTCCGTCAGTGGATCTTTGGTCCATGAGCTTGAAGATATTTGGCAGTTTTACCAAATATCTCTGAGGTCTTTGTGTCCAGTTGTTCCCGTACTCCCTGTATGCCCAGGCTTCCAGCAGACACTGCAGATCTCTCAGAGACCAGAGTCGTGCTTGGGGATAGTAAGAGGCAGAGATGCGCAGTCTGTATTCTCGCACTACTCCCTACATGAAGATTTTAGAACGCTCTTAGAATTCTCCTCGTCCCCACACTGTCCTGAAGTGTTTCCTCAGATTGTAAGTCACTTTGGATAAAAGAGTCTGCCAAATGAATGTAATGTAACGTAAAAGATGCGTACCAAGTCCAACAGAAACATGCCCAGGCCCGCCTTCTCACACTAGTCCTCCACAAACTGCATTCTGGGTGGCAAACCTGCTTGATGCGGTACAGATTACTTAGAGCGAGGACACCCTTAATAGCAATGTGAATTTGGGATAGAAATCAAATAACCTATCATTCCAAATAGGATTCGGGCTCTAATACAAACATATTACAAGAAAGTACCACAAGACATTTCTGAGCTTGGGCATCGAAGTGGTGGAATGAACTTCCCCTGACCATCAGAACTGCTGAAACCTTCGCTGTCCACTGAAGACCCTCTTCTTCACTGAGTACTATGTTTTCTTGTGGACGGCTGGTGGCCGCCCCTGTGATCGGAAGGTCGTGGACACTACTAAGGTACCCTTGAGCACGGGACCGTCCCCAGACATTGCTCCCCGGGTGCTGCGTCTCAGGCTGCCCACTGCTTCACTTGACGAATGGGTTAAATGCAGAGAACAATTTCCCACTGTTCACACTGTGTGCTGTGCTATTGTGTGTTGACGTGTGAGAAAAATGGACATCATACTCTTTATTTTACTAGATCTACATCGCTCTGGATAGGAGCTTCTGCCAAATGCTGTAAATGTAAATATGTTACCTCAGGGAACCACCACAGGCGCAATTACTCCCCAGTCGTCACGTGACACATCCTGTTTAGTAGGGCTGGACTGGTTCTTGTTTTTCACCATGAATAATGAAGTTGGCATGACAGTCAGCTGCCGCACGCCAGCCGCACGCTAGCCCAACACATTCAGAGCTGGTTTCTGCGGAGGGATCTCGCACGCTTGCACGGTTGTGCGGGTAATGACTACAAATCCCTGCTTATCTGCTGTGGATAATTCTTCACAATAAAGGATCAGAGCTTTCACTGCTAAGACCCGATGCAGTCCAGTCCACTCAGCTGGAGAGTCTCTCTTACACAGAACCAGCGCCATAACATTCCTCTTCATCCTTCCTCGTTCCCCTCGCATGATGTTTCCCAGGGACATGCTCTGAATCTCCAGACCTTTTAGAATGAATCTGGTTATGGAGAAGTCGGTCTATTTCTGCAGACTCTGAGGACAGTATACAATACAGTGCAAAAGTTAAAAGCTGTTTACTTCTGCACAGTAGTGTTAAGCTAGTGTTAAAACACTAATATCATAATAAAAACGAATAACATTAATGCGGTGAATAGTGGTTTTATGTTTGACAAAGTGTTCGCTTAATTTCCAGACTTTTTTCCTCGTGGAAACCCGCTATTACTTGGAACCACCTTCAAATACCTGGGTTGCTCTGTTTACTTCACTAGATTAAATTAAATAGCACAAAATTTGGAACCAAACCTGTGTTTTTCTAACCAGCTCACAAAATATCATTTTCTGTTTAGAAAAGAAATCTTGTTCCTTTCTGCTGTCTTGTTTGCATTCATTCTAATGTTCACTTGTGTTTTTGCTGGCAGAAAGAAACTCACTGCTGATATAAATGGCTTCAAACAATTTGCACAGGGGCCTAAGACTTTTGCACACAGTACTGTATGTACCTTTTTACAGTGATATGGGGAACATCGTTGTGTCATGATGTGAATTTTTTTTGGGGTACATTTTGAGGGTACATTTATATTGTTTGTATGTTGAATGGTAATGTTGCTACACCTAACAGCGTTACACACAAATGTGTTGTTGGTTCCAGATCAAACAAACTTCTGAAGTGTGTAAAATTGGTTTTGTGTTGTGTGTGGAGCTTTTAACAAACAGGGACATAAATGTGAGCTTTCTACAGTGACTCCCTCAGTAAAGAGTCCTGGCATAGAGCCACTGCCGTT
>JBBIGA010091151.1:0-11285 GCA_037576975.1 Alestes dentex | reverse complement strand
GAGAGAGAGAGAGAGAGAGACAGAGAGACAGAGAGACAGAGAGACAGAGAGACAGAGAGACAGAGAGACAGAGAGACTCCAGATATCCTCCTAATTTTTTGCTTTTGTGATGTCCACGCCCCCTCGTCCTTGTGCTGGGCTGTTTATGTTTGGGTGTGGCGGTTAGCAAGGCAATCAGACGCACCTGAACGGAATATTTTTAGGACATATTTAGGGTTTACACTATAAAAATAGGATTTTTTAACATTTTAACCACATCACATATTTGTGGTTTTTCCACCATACGCGGGTGCTCCTGGAACATAAGCTCTGTGTGTGTGTGTGTGTGTGTGTGTGTGTGTATGCATATGCATATGTATATATATGCATATATATATATATATATATATATAAAATAAATTAAAATGTTTTTTTATATATATACACACATATATATATATATGCACACACACACACACACACACACACACACACACACACACACACACACACATTTTATAGCGTGTGTGTGTATATATTGCCAAAAGCATTCACTCACCTCCTTTTACACGCCTACGAACTTAAGTGACATCCCATTCTTAATCCATCTGACGTCTACCCACCCTTTGCAGCTATAACAGCTTCAACTCTTCTGGGCAAGCTCTCCACAAGGTTTAGGAGTGTGTTTATGGGAATTTTTGACCATTCTTCCAGAAGCACATTTGTGAGGTCAGACACTGATGTTGGACAAGAGGGCCTGGCTCGCATTCTCCGCTCTAATTCATCCCAAAGGTGTTCTATTGGCTTGAGGTCAGGACTCTGTGCAGGCCAGTCAAGTTCTTCCACACCAAACTAGCTCATCCAACTTCCATCATCTTTACGGACCTTGCTTGTTGGAACAGGAAGAGGCCATCCCCAAACTGTTTCCACAAAGTTGGGAGCATGAAATTGCCCAAAATCTCTTAGTATGCTGAAGCATTCAGAGTTCCTTTCACCGGAACTAAGGGGCAAAGCTCAGCTCCTGAAAAACAACCCCACACCATAATCCCCCCTCCACCAAACTTTAAACTTGGCACAATGCAGTCAGACAAGTACCGTTCTCCTGGCCAGATGGAGAAGCATGATTCATCCCTGCTCTAGAGTCATGCGGCAGCATGCTTTACACCATTGCTTCCGACGCTTTGCATTGCAGTTGGTGATTTATGGCTTGGATGCGGCTGCTCGGCCATGTAAACCCATTCCATGAAGCTCTCTACACTGTTCTTGAGCTATTCTGAAGGCCACATGAAGTTTGGAGGTCTGTAGCGATTGACTCTGCAGAAAGTCGGAGACCTCTGCGCACTATGCGCCTCAGCATCCACTGACCACGCTCCGTCAGTTTACGTGGCCTACCACTTCGTGGTTGCTGTCGTTCCCAGTTGCTTATACTTTGTTATAATACCACTGACAGTTGACTGTGGAATATTTAGTAGCGAGGAAATTTCACGACTGGACTGGAACACCTGAATTTAATTATTTCGATCGGTGAGTGAATATTTTTGGCAATATAGTGTGTACACACACACACACACACACACACACCCACCCACCCACACACACACACACACACACACACACACAATAATTTATGTATAAAATTAAGATAAATATATATATAGTAAACCCCCACTTATTGCAGGGTTTACGTCCCATGAGTACCCGCGTATAGTGAAAAATCGCAATGTTGATGTGGTAAAAAAATATATATTTATAGTATAAACCCTAAATATGCCCCAAAAAATTTCATTTTAAACTCAGTTTAATGCATTACCCTTAGAAAATGTAAAGGTAAACCCATATTTGTACTGTACAGTTTACACAGAACTGCTGTCTCGCATTGCTAGAATGTAAAATACCAATATTACCCCAATACAGACTGCACTGTAATTCATGCACACGCATTTTCTTCGGTATGCGCTGTTGTGTTCTTTGGTATAAGCAGGTAAATGAAGTTATAAATTTATTTAATTTACAGAACTAAAACATGAAAACACGAGCTCCAGGAGGGAAACTCTGGTCTGCAGCTGCGAGGGATGCATCACAGGGCAGTAGCCAATCAGCAGCAAGGTACAGCAGTATTTCACCTTCCCAAGACATACTTTCTTTGTGTTCGACAGTACCAAAAATGTATGGTTATATTTTATATGGATATGCAGCTAAACTTACGTTAATATTTGTTATAAAATTAGTAAATCATATCTTTCTTAATAATTTAGCACTCAAATGCAGATCTGTAAGATTATTTAGATTGTTTTAAGATATTTTTTTCCTATTTCAAGTGTAAATATCTTACTGCACTGGCAGATAATTTCACTTGTTTCTAGTCTGATATTTCTTGAAATTGGAAAAAATATCTTAAAACAATCTTAATAATCTTACAAATCTGCTCTTATATAGTATATTATTCTCAAAACAAGAGAAAGACAACTTTTTAGGCTAGAAATAAGACTGCAAGTCTTGGTTAGATCAGGAGTTTTTGCAGTGTATACACAGTAATGCCTGGCTTTTACATGGATCAGGAGTTGCAGAATCAGCCTAATGCGGATTTTTTCTGAGAACCTAACTGATAATTGTACGCGGAAATCCTAACTGATAATTGTATGTGGAAACTGCAAATATTCTCCACATTTTTTTTTTGCTTATTTCGTGGCAATATGTTGTTTTTACGCATTTTAGTTCTAAACTATTAAGAAAAATATAATTTACTAATTTTGTAACATGAATAGAAATCCAAATATAAATTCAGCTAAATTTCCAGTTATTGGCTGCTGCCCTCCTGTTCTCGTGTTTTCGTTTCGTTCTACCAAAAGCCCTAAGATGCCGCCCAAATGCCCTGCGCCTTCTGGCAAGAGAAAATGTAAGACACTCCAGGAGAAGGCTGAAATTCTGGATATGCTCCGGGAAGGACAAAGTTATTCCGCTGTAGCAAGCCATTATGAACAGTAAATTACTGAACTGTGAAACTTATTGGTGATTACCTGTACAATTTACTGTATTTTGATTATAAAAAAAATTTAATTACTACTGTATTTACACTGCTTATACCAAAGAACAGGACAGCGCATACCAAAGATAGATGAGCAATAGTATTTATTAATCGCGAATAATCACATGGTTTTCTGTGATTAATCAGTTATACGCAAACTGAAATAATTGGTTCAAAAGTAGTGTATTGTGCACCTATATTTTTAATGTACTGCTGCATGAACAAAAGTGCAATAACATTTGGTTTGCAAAGACTAAACAAATAAGGTGCTTTTTAACAGAAGTCTTCCCTTTAACACAGTTAAAATGTTTCTTGTAAATCTCAACGTAAACATTAATGCATTAAAATCAAATACAAAACCAAAGCGATTTGCCACTGCAGGGCATTCACGTTTTATCTAGTTTGTTATAGAAAAACAAGGATTGGGACGGAACAATTCTAGCAACTGCAGTGGGGGACCAATTCCATATGAAAGTATGTATCTGAATGCAGTGTCATTCAAGTCTCTCTTGGTGTAATGGTCAGACGTCCCAATACTTTTGTCCATTATGTTTGTACATATTATATATTACAATACACAGTAACCCCCCGGTTTCACGCAGATCAGGAGTTGCGGATTCAGTCACACGTGGATTTTTTTTTGAGAACCGTTTTACGCAGAAAGCTCCACAATAACACAGAACCTGCAAATTTTCTCTGCATTTTTTTTTTTACTTTTTTGTGGCAGTATGTTTTTTTTATGCATTTTAGTTGTGAATTATTAAGAAAATTTTTAATAATAAATAGAAATCCAAATATAAATTCAGCTAAACATAAATCAGTTTATGGGATGACGCGGCCACGTCCAGACACCTTCCAGGCCACTCCGCTCAGACTGTGCTCTTTTTTAGTTTTTATTTATCTATTGTTTTGCATTTCTACTTCAGTGTGTTTCAGAAAATTCCAGATTTTTAATTTAAAACTACTTATTGTTTATAATGTTTGCACAGTCAAAAGGAGCGGTTCAGGATACATTTCACGGTGTGTAGTACTTGGATGACTATGCATGTGATGAATCTTGAATCTTGAGTTACTGGCTGCTGCCTTCCTGTTCTCGTGTTTTCGTTTTGTTATTCTGAAAGCCCTAAGATGCCGCCCATACGCTCTGGCTTTCTGGCAATGCACCTAAGCAAAAGAGAACGTGTAAGACACTCCAGGAGAAGGTTGAACTACTGGATCTGCTCCGGGAAGGAAAAAGTTATGCTGCTGTAGCGCCATTATGACATCAACGAGAGCACCTTATGCTACATAAAGAATAACGAGCCGGCGATCAGGAGGACCATATATAAGAATTTAATTTGTCATACATTTTAGTGCTAAATTATTAAGAAAAATATAATTTACTAATTTTGTATCATAATTATTAACATAAATTCAGCTACACTTTCATATAAAATATAACTGTATTAGTGTTTTTGTACTGTCCAGAGAACAAAAAGTAAGCTTGTCTTTTGTGTCAACAGGCTGCTTGCTGCCTGAGGCACAGAAAATCTCGAGTTCTTTTTATTCTTTTTACAAAGCGCCATCAATATATTTTAAGTAAAACATATTTCAAAACTAGAAGATTCAAGGTTTCTAGTGGTGTTACTTAAATGTTTCTACGACAGAAACTCACGGAGCTTTAGATGATTGTTTTGGAACAGTCGAAGGATCCCTCAGGAGGGAGCTCCGACCTCAGAGGATTAAATACGCTGTACTCAGAGAGCAGGGCGGACTGAATAAGATACGCCGCCCGGCAAACAGTAAACTACTGATCTGTTAAAATTACTGGTGATTACCCGTACATTTTACAGTATTTTTATCACAAATAAAATCAATTAAATTACTGTATTTACCCTGCTTATACCAAAGAAAACGGCAGCGGATACCAAAGAAAACGCCTGTGCATGAATTAACTGTGGGAGAAGGCAGTTCAGTGTTCATTGTCCAGCACATATACGGGTTTAATAATAATAAATTAATAATAATAATAATAATAATAATAATAATAATAATAATAATAATAATAATAATAACAATGATGATAATGCTTTGCATTTATATTTTAAGGGTAATGTATTAAGCTAAGTTTAAAATGAAATTTCCTAAGAAACGAACTAATAATTGCAGGCGAAAACTCCAGAAAATTCGTGGAAACGCAGATCCTCCACATTTTTTTCCCGTGGCAATATATAATTCTTAAGTGCTTAATTATAAAATCTGTATTTACATTCTAGCACTGCAGGAGTTCAGTGTAAACTGTACAGTATGCATACGGTTTATCTTTACATTTTCGTTAAGGGTAATGTAATAAATTGAGTTTAAAATGAAACTGTTTGAAAGTGTTTTGGGACCACATTTGGAGGCATATTTAGGGTTTGCACTACAAAAATAGGCATTTTAAGACATTTGTTTCACCAAAACACAACACGTTTTTCCAGTAATGGGACACCTGAACCCCGCGAGAACCAGCCGACACGTATAGCGCTGCGCGCACCCATGAGCACAAAACGAGCAACGAAATTTCAATTTCAATTTTTTAAAAACCTGGCTGTCTGTTGCTTCAGGGTATATACAGCAATCCTTAAGTTAAATTTAATACCTTTTAATACCTTTTTTACTACCTTCTGAATTTTTTTTTTAAACCATCATGACACTGAGTTGCAAGTGTTAATTAGTGACCTTTCTAATGTTTACGCAGATTTTCACATATATAACACTACACAACAGAATAGATTTACAGACTCACTGATGTTGACCACATACTGCATATTTGTTTCACTTTGTGAGTAAAAATAAAACAAACTACATAAAACGTGCAACAAAGACAAAGATATAGTTCCAACACACTGGCTGGCATTCACTGCATGAACTGTTGTTGCATTACAAACTGGCACCTGCTATATGAACTGTTGGTGATATCACTTCACAAACCGGCATCCATTACATGAACTGGTGAACTGCTACTATCTGATTTTAACATAAACATGTACTATAGGTCCAAGTCTATGGGGTGCCATTTGTAATAACAGCTTAAATTTAGAGGTGTCATTTTTTCACCATTTTTTTACACGACCGAAACAGTGATGACGCAATGATGACGCAACCGCAGCCTGCACACGCCAGATTGGATTAGAGTCAGCATGTCTGCCATGTGGGCGCACTTCGATATATCTAAGAAAGACACACAGAAAGCCGTTTGTAAAGCGCGCAATGCCGAAATTTCTAGAGGGGGTGCATCCACAAAGACTTTCTCAACGTCAAAACATCCCGATCGCCATGCAGAGTATGAAGCACAGAAGAGGCAAGAACATTCCGTCTGTGTTTTGAAAAGGCAAGAAAGATTTCCAGAGATTACAGTTAATATATGGGCTACGGAAGTCTTTGTTTTAATACACTATTTTGTTATAGGCCTACAGAGAATGTTATATCTTTCAACAGTTTTTAAAGCACTTGTTCTGAATGCACTTTGTTCATGCACTTCGTTCAAAATATTAAAATGCACTTGAATTCACTAGTTTTATGAGAGAAGATTTTTAATTGTATAATATTTCAGCTATCTTGCTTTTAGGCTATTCTTGAGTGGGGCCAAGCAAAATATTTTATTTCAAATTTTATTTTATATTGTGTTAAATAAATATTTTCATAGTTTTGTAACAGATGTATTCTTTTAATAATTTAATAATTTATTTTGGTTTCGGTTTTCGGCCAAGTGTTTCCTCATTTTCGGTTTCGTTCCAAATGAAATTTCGGTGCATCCCTAAAAATTAGTAAATTATATTTTTCTTAATAATTTAGCACTAAAATGCATGAAAAATTATATATTACCACGGAAAAAAGCGGAGGATATCTGCGGTTTCCGTGAATTTACGGGGGGTTTCCATGAATAATTCTTAGTTCAGTTCCAAGAAAAAAAAAACACAAATGAATGAATCCGCGAATGAGCGGAGGTTTACTTCTCTCTCTCTCACTCATTGGGAATCAACAATTTTTTCAGATGAACTTATCCGTCAATAAATTATAAGGTGTATATATGAGGTATATATATGTGTATGGCAGTAGTGAGAGTGTAAAAAATATGAGACAGCTGTAGAGATGTTCTCTTCTGTTGGAAAGTGGAATATGTGCTCCCAGGAACAGACGATGAGAGTCACTTGGTGGGGAAGGACAATAGAGAGATCTCGTGGGGATCCTCTCATGAGCCCGGTGGGCTGCCCAGTGAATGCAACTCAGCTCTGTTAAAAGCATGAGGGAGAGTGAAGGAGGGTCCCCAGTGGGACAGACAACGCTCTCAAGCCGTTAAAAGCTGACCAGTGAAAGGTCGTATTGTGAGCATGTGATCTGACGCTTAACAAAAGCCTGCTCGTTACTCTTACTGCTGACTGAAGGAAATGAGGCAGAGAGACCGAGACAGACCGAGAGAGAGAAACTATGGGGGAGAGAGAATATGGGGGGTTTGAGAATGGCCACAATTGTGAGAGCTACAAGCTCTCTCAATGAAACCACGTTGCTATAGCGACCACAGGTCAGCTCCCCCCAGCACCTTCAGCAGCACACATCAACAGAGCAAGTGAGAGAGAGAAAGGGAGAAAGCTAGCGTGAGCATGAGAAAGCAAGAGATCGGCAAAGGGAGAGTTAATGCAAAAAAACAATTATATTTGTGGCCTCAGTGCAATGAAGTCTACTATTCTGTGCTTCAATATTACACGGGTTTCAGAAAACACTCAAATGCTACAGCTGCATGAAAAATAGAGCTGTAGTATTCTAGAAACTGAGGAATGAAAAGTGGCAATAGCAATATGATCTCTAAAACACCAAGAAATGTCTACATATCAGTTTTATTTATCACTAGTCTTTGCACAGGGCCCTTGGGAGTTACAGAACAATTTCAACGGATTTCTAAGAAATGCTTCAGGTAGCTGAAAAGTACCCCCCCCCCCCCAAAAAAAAGAAAAAAACAAACAAAAATAAAATAAAATAAAAATTCTCAGATACAGTCCATCAGATAAGTCAAAATTTGCTTATTTAGATCTCTGCTGGATCTCCAAAGCTACTAAATCTTTCAAAATTACATCCCCCAAAATGCCCCTAAAATCATCTCAAAATGCATCCAGGATTAGGTTTTGAACACAAATGACTGAGCTAAAAATATGCAGAACACGTTTTCAGCCATTTTAGACAACTGTTTGTGTCTACTGAGCTCTAGTATTTGGTAGCTACATTATCTTCATAGCTCCAACTCTAAACTCAAGAAGACAACCTGGAACAAGATAACCTCTTGTTACAAAAGAGTTCAGTGACATATGTAGCAAACATGGTAAGGCTGTGTACCAAATACATATGTAAAGTTTATTCAGTTTATTGATTTATAGATTACATAGACAACTGTTGCCTTTGTTTAGCGTTGCAAGGTGCCAACACTTTGCACAACAAAACAATAACATGGATGTTTTTTTCATCAATTTTAATATTTATGGAGAGTACAGGACCTGGTGGCAGGCCCAGAAAAGACTATGCTACAGCAAGGAATATGCTGATTCTACGCTTGCTGAACTAAGGAAGTGGAAATGACACTAGCCAACGCCAGCCTCCTAAAATTCTATTTGCCAGAAGGACAATTTTTCTCAGCAGAGGAAAGAGAAAGGCATTAAAATCATTATCAAATGTACATCAAATTAAATACTGTATGAATACTCCAAGTAACTATATAATAAGCAGGATAACGTATAGGCCGCTGGTCATTATCGAAAAATAAATCCAATCAGGACATTACAAGACTTTTTAACTGCATGTCAGGGACTTGTTTGTCCGGTTGGGATTTATTTTCCAGCGATGACTGCTGGACTATACACCGCGCATTACTCACTGTACCCAGTATTGCACTAAGTTTGCTGACGAGTGTGCATCTGTGTCAGAGCGATAGGGAAGAGTGTCTCACCGTCTCTGCATGTTTTGTTGTCCTCCAGCAGTTGTACACCGGTAGGACAGGCACACTGGTAGTAGGGCTTCACTGGAGACACCAGACACAGGTGGGAACAGCCACCATTTTTCAGAGAGCACTGACTGGTCACATCTAAAAGAGAAAAACAGTCTCTGATGTGGCCAAATAACTTTATTTCCCATGTCACTTGTTACCAACAGTTATCAATTACAATTCCTTAAGTATGATTTTATATCTGGTTCACATTTTGACCCCCCCTCCCCAACCCCCCCAAAAACAGCATATAAAGCATGAACCAAAACACATGCAAAAGTTTGTGCCTGTTTGAGGTAAAAGGCTAGGTAAAAGTAACACAATGCCATCTAACATCCAGTCAAGCGTGTGTCCACTTCGAAGTGCAACACAGCACCATAAGTTTACAGGTTCGAAACCACAACTATAAAAAATTTGGTTGTAAACCTGGGCCACCTTCAATCTTATAACAACATCCATAAATGATGGTGGGGTTATCTGGAGGTTGCCTGATGGTCACATGATTTTTTATGTTGATACTAGTGTTAACAGTAAACACAAACAGAAATAACAATGGAGGAGCTGTAAGTACTGATTTACCTTTTATGCTGCACGTTTTTCAAGAAACAGAGGTCATCTGACTCTAGTGACATGTAATGCTTCAGAGACAACTGCATTTGACCAAACAATAATCTGCTCTATTTCTAGCTCCACTCATACGTTTTGGCTCAG
The DNA here is from genome assembly GCA_037576975.1 of Alestes dentex. Lineage (NCBI taxonomy): Eukaryota > Metazoa > Chordata > Actinopteri > Characiformes > Alestidae > Alestes > Alestes dentex. Next base: position 1,578 of record JBBIGA010091151.1, on the reverse strand, counting down.
CACAGTCTACACCCTAGCAAAAAAGATAACTAAAGTGAGAATGAGTACAATCAATATGCCAAACAGTCACTACATAGTATCTCAGTAATAAAATTTTAAAGGTACAGTCTTGGCCAAAAGTCGAGAATGATACAAATATTGGTTTTCTCAAAGTTTGCTGCTTCAGTATTATTAGATCTTTTTGTCAGATGTTTTTATGATGTACTGAAGTATAATTACAAGCATTTCATAAGTTTCAATGGCTTTTATTGACAATTACATCAAGTATCGCACACCCTTTCTTTTCCGGAGAATCATTTTCCTGGATGCCCCAAGCAATCGGAAAGGGGCTTTACCAGAAAAAATGACTTTACCACAGTCCTCAGCAGTCCAATCCCTGTACTTTGCAGAATTTCAATCCGTCCTTGATGTTATGCTGCCCTTCTTGACACCAGGCCATTCTCCAAAAGTCTTTGCCTCAATGTGTGTGCAGATGCACTCAGAACTGCCTGATGCCATTCCTGAGCAAGCTCAGCAAGCATCCAGTCTGCTATTCTAACTCAATGACCATGACAGCGTGATCTCCAGCCTTGTCCTCGTCCACACTCCCACCTGTGTTATCGAGAGGATCGCTGAAATGATGTCAACAGGTCCTTTTGTGGCAGTGCAAATGGGTTTTTTGGGACTGAAGCAGCAAACTTTATGAAAACCAATATTTGTGTCATTCTCAAAATGTTTGGTCACTACTGTACATTACATTTACTTTCTTGGAGATGGAGGCATAAACTGTCCCCTAGTAGAGAATAATCAAACTGCTAAACATGACACGTGGATACTATGTTTGTAGGTTTAATTCATTTAAAAGAAGAAGAAAAAAAACAAGTCTGATTAATCAGGAACATAAATAACAATCTATTTTTTTTTTATTACAATTGACAGCCCTAGTTAATTCTTGTTTATTATGAAGACCTGTAGCTACTGTGCAGATGGAACACCACTGTTTTAAGTACATCCTTTACAGTGTTACACTTTTCAAATAGTTCCTGGATATCACTATGCTGGTACACTCAAATTAAAATATAGCAACATACTATACAGTAGGAAAGGAAACTTTGAAAGAAAAACATGTCACTGACCACTGCAGCTCCTTCTTGTTGTTTCAAGAAATTTGTCGTCAATTTTTTCACTTTACTACACTTTTTTTCCCACTTTACTACAGTTGTGGGTTTAAAACAACATCCAAAAGGGAAGAAACCTAAACCCCCTTTGTAGCACATTTAGATACAGTAATACATACAGCTAAAATAGGCTTCCAAGTGCTTTCACACAAAAATGACCCGCAACAAGTATTCATTCATCTGAATTAAACAGAGGAATAAAGTTGAAACATGTTGAACTGTTAGCCTAAAACACCCTGGATGAATCACACCCTCACCGTAGCCAGAATATAGTATTCCAGGAATTTAGAAATGTATTTCTCAAAAGGCCTACTCAGCACCCAAGGAACCCCACACATTTGAATAGACTGTGAGAGAGAGAGAGAGAGAGAGAGAGAGAGAGAGAGAGAGAGAGAGAGAGAGAGAGAGAGAGAGAGAGAGA
>JBBIGA010091100.1:0-11286 GCA_037576975.1 Alestes dentex | reverse complement strand
TATATAATCAGCACAGTTGACATAACTGATGTTTCTGGCAGTGTCTTCTGTTTATATAAATATATATGTATTAAAAATGCATCTGAAGACTTGGACTGATGTACTGTTCATTTTTAACAAGTGACATTTACATTTCTCTATCTTGACATTTTCTAGGGCTGACATGCTTTAGATATTTACTCTGAAAACAAGTCACAGATGCAAAATGAGACATCCTCCTTTGACATCTCTTGCTCTTTATGTGCCAGCGCATTTGTTTGAACATCCGCGTAATTAGAAAGCTTGCTAAAAATAACCCATCTTGTGTAGTGGGCGCGTTTTATGCTAAACCTGCTGGGTGCCCTGCTGAATAAAGCGCGCTCACTTTGTTTCCCATTTTATACAGCGTAGAACAGCTGTTCCCCAATTTAACCATTAGGAATGGAGTCCATTGTAAATTCTGCGTGTTTATTTTTTATGACTGTGCAGCAGCAGACAATGTTTTAACAACCGGTTAGATATTTGCAGAAGCAGCAGGTCATTCAAATTGTAATTTTTGGTTCAGACGGCTCTAATGGAAATGTTGCACATTTGCATTTAGTGCCAACAATAACGGCTATGATGAATACAGCGTGCGGACGTGCGTCACCAAAGGTGATAAAACACAACGGGTCTTGCCAGCATCATGTTACTCAAATCTGACCGAGATAAAGCAACATTTAACTCAGTGCCAAGCCAATAACTGCATGTGTAACTGCCATTAACTCCGACTGATCTCTCAGATGATGCTCTGAATGCTGTCCAGCCACTGTACGTAGTCTGCGTACAGTCTGCATTCTTTTTACCTGTCCTTTATGATTATCGGGTAGAACTGAAGGGAAATTACACACATTTTCCAAAATGTCCATGTATTTTTGTCCTGTGCCAACAAAGTCAGAGTGGTTTGACGTGCAGAGGAAATTCCAGTTTCAGATTTTTTTACAGCGGTAGTGATAGGAACCAGAAGTCATCATGCCAATGTAGCCATTAATATAACAAACATTAACCTATATGTGTCCTCTGAGTTTCTATATGTGATGGTGATGCTACTAAAATACTGATGAATTTGAAAAGATTTTTTTTTTTCTCGGCATCTTTTGTATCCCTGTATGTATCCCTCCCCCCAAAAAAATGGTTTTAAATGGTGTTGTGTTTTGGCCAAACCCTTATCTTAGAACTGTCATTAAACAATGTTTATGTAAAGTTACAATGTCTTTTTGTTTTTTGTGCATATTCTTTTATCATAAGTACTTAAAGAACACTGAATTTAACTTCATAATTAACTGTATAATTGTATTTCCTGCAGAAAGCACACATGTGGAAGCTAAATCTAATTCAGAAATAGATTCGATAGCAAATATTTAATAAGTGAGGTTATGAGTTTGGATAGTTGTATATGTTTTTGGTAATAAACGCTCATGGAGAGTGGGTTTTACATTAAGAGTTTCATTTCTCTCAAACCCTTTCCGTTTTACACCAGCTGCCATTATCATCATGTGAATAAGGAATAGACCAGTGGAAACTTTCCTAAATTACTTGATGAATGGCAAAATGAGTAATATATTACTGCATTAGTGTACAGTTGCCATTTTAGAGATACCAGGTTTTGTTACACCAAAGACAATACAGTTTGTATACTCAGAGGCTTTCATATTTTGAATAGTTTAAAACATTGATGCATTGTTTTGATGTATTCTTGGTATATTTACATTTACATTTACAGCATTTAGCTGACCCTCTTATCCAGAGCGACGTACATCAGTGCTCAAGTAGTCCACATCTGTATCTTAAACCTGTAAGCTATACTTAAATCAACTTCTACTATTCAGCCAAGTTTCTACACACTAGGTACACCAAAACAACACCTGACAAACAATATCTAGCCAACAGCTGTCAAAGGAAAGTCAGAAGTTAAGACAAAAGTAAGGAAGGGATGGGGGTAAGGTTTTTTTTTTGTTTTTTTTTTTTTAATATTGGATAGTCAGCAACATTTCTGCTTCATGATGACTTTATGGAGCCATTTTCTTTTTCAAGCCCATTTGAGCCTTGTACTCGAACTAAATGACGAGATTTATGCTGCTTTTTCTTTTTCTATTTGAGTCAGTGTTGCTCAGCACATTTTGGTCCAGCTCACTGGAACTGGAACACTAATGTAGCACTCGGCATCTGTTTTACTCGGGTCCCAGCGCACATCATCTTTTCGCATGCTATCTATCCAGTACAGAAAAAGAGATAGATTGGCTTGGGGATTGAAGTTTTGGCTTTGATGCCCCAGAGAAGGGATAAGATAGAGGCAAGAAAGAGAGAGAGAGAGCGAGAGCGAGTGAGAGGGGAAACAAAGAAAAGCATGAAAAAGATAGTGGAGATAGTGGAAGAGATATAGCAACCTAGCTAGTACAATTGGAGCTAGAAAATGAAGCGAGTTTGACTCCATGCCTGTGAGCATGGCAGTAAATGAGAGTTACACAGGGTTGCTCTGCCCAGCCAGCTGTTTCAGATTCATCCATGCTGGGGCATTTGATCACACCCATCTAACCAATCCCCCTCCGCAACTCCCCTCCCTTTGGATTGTAATGCTGCCTTTGGGCAGAGCACTAGATGCCATTTCATGAGTTCATTTCAGCGCCCTACTGAGAAATGGGTCAGTCACGGAGAGTCCTCAGAGGGGACTACTTTTAATAAATAAGCAAATAACCAAACAATGAATTAAAATCTGAGGGAAACAATTCAATCAACATTTAGCGCTGGCCATAAGAATTGGAATACTCCAATAATTCAATTTGCAGTACTATCAAAAGTAAATACGTGACATATAGAAGACTGTATTTTTTTTTTTTTGCACATAAATGACTTCTATTTGCTGAACGTGATAAATGTAAAAATATAAATAATAAAATGTGGCCTGTGGAAAAGTTAGGGCACATATTATATTATTCGTTTTCCAAAATTAATTTAAACGCACTAAGAAATTCAGGAAAATATAGTATTTATGGGGGTGCCCTGTAGAGAAAATCAATGTCCAATTTTATATATATATATATATATATATATATATATATACAGAGAGAGAAACATAGAGTTGTACTGTTACTGTATTTTGTATATTGTATTTTATGTTAATAGATAGATAGGTAGATAGATGGACAGATATGCAAGTGAACTGAACATAAGTCAATCAAGCACTCAACTCTAGTCATCTAGTCATTTTAGAGAACATATTTGCTGCTAATCCCTAATGCTGCAGCAGCCCTTCCCACACCACTCCCATCCCAGAACAGCTTCACTCTCCTCATCAGACCCGGAGAGATGACATCACCAGCTTTCAGCAATTAAAGCCCCTTCGGTCTGCGTTAGCGGCTGATGGCCACATCCTGATTGCCATCCGCTCGGCGCCGCGTTGAGGGAGGTAGATTAAAGACGAACCTCCCCGTTCTGAGCTATGCACATGCCGAGCTGAAGCATGTCGTGATCAAGCGGCGAATCTCCCTGATTGTATGACCCACAACATCCTGTTACTGAACCAACTCCAGGAGGCAGATTGTCAACTTAACAAGCAGAGATATACAGCAATCCACAAGCATTGTCTTCTTACGCAGTGCTAATGTCCTGGATTCGTCATGTGTAAATGCACTCGAGATGCAGATTTCGAGATTAATGAACCCCTGACACCAGTGTAGGTACTTATTGATGTGGATTTGAATGAATCTCAGGCCATCAGCTCCTGATTAGGAATCTCTCAGCCCTTATGTATAGATTCTAGCTTAAAGTGTGAGTCTTTTTACGTCTGTTTTGTCGGCAAATAATTTCAGAGACGCCAGATATATCCACAAAGCACACTTTTCAAGCTCTTGATCACTGTGGAGAACACTGTAGATTTTTAGTTGGGCCTGAAGTGATGCTTGGCATGATTGCATGGATTTATTTTGTATTTCTGATCTTGTTCTAATTGGCTGTCAACGGGACTGTTCAGATTGAAGTGCAATAATAGTTGTGGACTGCGTGGGCGATGTGGGTGCGGATTCTTGTGAAACCTCTCTTTTTTCTGTCTTCTTCTGCTAGGTGTACCCTGCAGCGGAATAAGAAAACCTTTGCTTCTCTGTTTGTTGGCTCTTACCTTGTTCCATGAGATTACTACATTACATTGTTTTCATTGCTGATTATAAACAGTTTGTTTTTTCTTAATTCACATCGGCCAAACAACTGAGATTGCAACAGCAATTCTGTTCGAAACCTTTTTTTTTTGTTGTTGGCTCCGGAAAGTAATATATGATGAACATACTCGGAAAAAGGTCACTTGGAGCTAATCTTCACGTTCGGCTTTCACGGCTTTGCATTGCAGAGTTAAATCCTTCCGCTGGGTTTTAAGTTTGAGTCACAGCTGCGCTTTGTGTGGTCCAACTGACTGCATTATTCTGGAGAACAAAAGACAGTGGTGTAACACAACTCTAAGCTTATCAAGGTGCTTAACGACGGTAATTTATTGGATTGTGATGTAGACCGCCTCCGTCCAAGAAACCTACTTGAGTAAGTCATATTATATTGATACTTTAATGAAACAATGACTAAAGTAGAAGTAAAGCCTTCCCTGATGTCAATCAGTATAGGATAATAAAATGGGATACTAAAATGCTTAAACTGCATTTTAGAGTGAGAGCCATGAGCAAGAGCAAAGACATCCAGGGACTGAACCAACACATCAGAATTAAATTGAATCCAAAAAGGGAATTAGGAGCGGAATGTGAAAGGACCCTCCAAGGTTGGGGGTTCGAATCCAGGTTCTGGACTTGTGTATGCAGAGTTTGTATGTTCTCCTCATGGTGGCATGGGTTTCATCCAGGGTCTCTATATTCTCCCACAGTCCAAAGTCATGCACGTCAGGTGAATTGGGGATTCTAAATTGACTGTAGGTGTGAGTGTGTGAGTGGTGTGTGTGTGTGTGTTCCCCGCCCAGGGTGAGTCCCTGCCTCTCGCCCATTGTCCCCAGGATAGGCTCCTGTTACCCGCAACCCTAGTAAAGCTTAAACGGTTACAGAAAACAAATGAATGAATATGAATAAATGAAAAACTGCTTCTGAGCATAAACTGATTTTATTTTTTAAATATATTAAATAATGCAACTGATTAAAGTTGCTTAAAAGTAGTTAAGTGCATATGAAGTAAATGTATATGTTGGCATGGTGCGTAGTGTGTTTCAGGAAGAGCCTCTCTGAGTAAACACTTGTAAACCTTTATTGGTGGTGGTGAGGTAGCAGACTGGCCCAAATGAACAAAGTCGAGAATAAATCAGCTTGAGCACAACTTGTGAACTAAACAAAGCAGTCCAGTGCTGCAGCATCGATAGTGGCGCCAAAAGATCGGCTCAGTGGATAGAAAACAAGAGCAGTTTATTAACAGTGCACCAGATACAGCAACAAACAGAGGAGTAATCAGTAGAAATCGCCTTTGCAGAGCCCACTGTGATGTAGCAAGGGAAGGCCCAGAGAGCAACGGGTCTTGCTGTGAGGGTTCTGCTTGGACAATGTAGAAAAGGAATTGTTTTACAGAGAAGCTTCCAGTTTTAGCACACAACAGGTCCAGCTGCTCAATTCAACACGGTCAGCGTCTTCTGTGTCGAAGAGGAGCTGGCAAGAGTACAGTTTTCATAGATCTGTGAGAAGGATACACAGACAAACTAACCAAGCACAAAACAAACCGCTCTACCCGGAGGCACACTGCTGAATTCCAGACTATAAGTAGAGAAGGAAGAAATGGAGAACAGGTGTTACTGATCAGGCAAGTGGGAGAAACCAAAGTGCCAATATAAGTGGGGGTAACAGGAGGTGCCAGGCTCAGTTCCCTGGTGTCTTATATGGCCAAGGGTATGGCACCTGAGACGCGGCCATGACAGATGTTTGGATGTCTATGATTGCTCGATCAATTGTCAAAAATTGCAAATAATATAATTAATGTAGAATACAATTTCACTTCTCATGCTGAAAGTCGTTACTGCACAGATGTCTATTCTGGCTCCTCCTGGCATGGTTTCAGGGTCATATTTTTCTTCTTCGGCTACTTGCATTCTTATGTTCCCCCTTGTGTAGAAACTGGAAATGTCCCGCTTAACCTGTGTAACTGAGTTCTGAAGCCATGCTCACATGCTTTATTAAATGTTTTTGATTAGTATAGAGAAGGAACTTTGAAACTTTTAGGCAGGGGTTTCATTAGGCCTAAATATCCAAGGGGACAGACAAAATTATTATGAACACTAAACTAAGACTAATGACAGAGAAAGGGTAAAAGACAACCTCAGGCTCAGTATTGCGGTGACTGGGACCGCAGTGGATTTTCATGTTTGGGCACGGTGGTTGCCAAGGCAATCAGACACCTGAATGGAATGAGCCTCCACTGCTCAGCACAGTGCCCAAACATAAACAACCAGCACGAGGATGGGGGGCGTGGCAGACGAGGCCCGCAAATCACAGTCAGCTGTACTCAGAGGCGGGAGGTTTAAAAAGTAGCCAATCCGAGGACGTTATTTATTTCTCCTTGTTGCTGGTTGGCTGCTGCCCTGTGATGCTGCAGTCCAGAATTTCCCCCATGGAGCATCTCGAGCGTTCTCGCGTTTTTCATTTTGTTCTTCCTAAAGCCCTGTATTTTTATTACTGTAAATTAAAATAATTTATTACTGTATTTATACTGCTTACACAAAAGAAAACAACAGCGCATACCAAAGAAAACGTGCATGCATGAATTACAGTACAGTCTATACAGGGGTAACATCGGTATTTTGGGAGCATATTTAGGGGCATATTTAGGGTTTACACTATAAAAATAGGCATGTTTTTCACTATACGTGAGGGCTCTTGGAATGTAACCCCCACGACAAACGGGGGTTTGCTGTATATATATATATATATATACACACACACACACACACACACATTTAAAAGTAACATGACAGCAGTCATTCTTCGTTGTTGTGGAGAAACAGTCCATAAACGGTGGTTGTTTCTTCAGAACCGGTTAGAGATTTCTAAACTTTTCAGCTGAAGTTGCTCTTATAGTAATTAACATCTCATTTGTGTGCTGTCGCTAGAGGATGAATGATTTTGGAGTAGGAGTTTACTTTTTATCTCTCCCCCTTGTTTGCCAAAATAGAGCTGAAACAAGAGGCAATCAGGACATATTTACAGTATCAGCTCCTCCTCGAAACAGTTTTAATTGCTGACAGTCAGTAAAATTATCCACCATTCTTGAGTTATGGCCGGAAGCTAAAGGACATTCTGTGTCTCGATTTACATTTTTGATCGCCAGTTAACATGCAGATTGTTTGCTTTGTCCTTAAAGTATTTTTTCCTTCCCGCAAGGCATGTAAATGAAGTCCTACAGATATAAATACATGCTTTGCAATTTAACACTGATGTTTTTGACCCTCTGTGATTACTTCATCCCATCTTTAGTTTTACGAGGACATGTATGGAATAATTTCACTGCTGAATTCAGCTGAATGAATCTGCCGGGTACCGTCCTCCAGGAAGGCATGTAAAAGGCATGATGGACAGCGATGTGTTGTGCCTTATTAAAATTTTCTTTTTGAAAATGAATTTTTAAAATGACTTCGAAAATGACTTCTAAAACAAGGGAGCAGCTTCCACATCAGTGATTCAGTCACAATCCTGTATTAGGCTGAATGTGCCCTTCATGTTATTAGAGATTAAGTAACTCACCAACCAAACCAAAATGTTACTCTAAAAATACATTTTAGAGCTTGAACTGTGAAGGAAAGCTCATCTTTGACCAACAAAATTCTGCCTAAAACTGACCCCAACATAACAGTGGCAGTCATTGTGCAATGAAAACAACAGTCATCATTAGATAATGGACAAACAAAAATATATAAAAAAAACATAAAATATGTTATAATATACCATTCAGGTGTAAAATAAATTCATTGACTTAATTTTTTCAATGACCACAGTTTTAAACGCCATCCTTTAACATAGAAATAGTTCTTGCCTAACAAATAAAATAGAAATGTTCTTTTGGCTGCACTGAACAGTCATTTTCTGATTTGCTGTTTCAATCACGAGTGTGGACCTCGTCGACCTCAGTGTGTCCTGCCAGAATCAAAATAGTGGTCAGGTCATGTGGAGAGGAAGAATAAAGTACGGGGAAATGTGAGAGCAGGGGGAGAAGCAGGGGGAAAGGTGTGGGAGGTGGGCTGTGTGAAGCCAAAAGGGAATTTTGAACCCCACCTGAGCCAAAATGACGTCTGAATCCGACCAAACCTCACAAAGGTAGTATACCCTGATTTACCGTGTGCTAGCTGGTGGTTATACACATCCATTAGCGTTTTTTGGCCTGAATTATTCCTTTGGAGTTATTGTGTTGAAAATGAACCTGTAAATGGCTTTAAGAGGTTTTTTAAGTCTGTGTTCATTTAAAGAGGCTGCAGGAAGCAGCTAGAAACATGAACGTGAGCCGATAATTAATTACAGTTCAGCCATGCCGCTGAGCGGTTATGGCTCTAAATCAGGGCTGGAACAACATAGCTGGATTCTGTGGGCCAGTTGGCCTTGTGTCTTGACATTTATTTTTTTTCCCACAAAGCTTTGTTCCGGAGACGCTTTCTCAGCACGAAAACACTTCCTTTCCCCCCTGCTCCTGCCGTTCCCCCCTGAGGAACAATAGGCCTGCTTTGTTCCACCCTGTCTTCTTTCCGTGAGCTTTGCTAGCTAGCGTGAAAGTGCTTAAATGTGTCCCTGGCACCGCAAATCAGCTCCCTGTTTACGCTCCTTATGATACAACAAGAGGTACTCTTGTTGAAGACAAAGTCCGCCATTCTTCTCGTCCGGCAGGCGGTCCCACCAGCAGAGCGCAGCCCGAGGAGGCTATTACCATTAATCACATCGCAAATATTACACAAAGGCCAGTTCGGCTCGTTCCGTCACGTGGCGCATTTTGTTTCTCTTGTGCGTTTTGCCAGATCTGCATTATTAATGGCAGAAGAGCTGTTTTGCAAACCCTCATTAGTTGTTGTTTTAATGGAGACCCTGATGGATTAAGATGCACCAGAGCACGGCCTTAGTGTTAACGAGACACGTCGAAGTTGTATACAGGTGGATCTTACGGTTTAAAGTACTACTTTTATCTACTAGATGTAAAGTTTCAAAATATATTGTTTGCTAATTGTTATGCTGATATTCGCTTTTAAAATGCTGCAATATGCAAATGAGTCTTAACTGAAGGTTTTCATTCAGTTCAACCAAGGTAAATCATTTTGGTCAAAATATTGCAGGCCAAATTATGATGTCACATCACTGATCCACCAATAGTTTTGTAATGCATTGCAAGGTATAATTGCAAAACTTGCATTGTGGCCTAGGATTGTGCAGCCCTGCTGGCTATGCACTAAATGCATTTAGAAGTTCGTTGCTGTTAACGTGGAAAGTGATGTGCAGGTTCATTTTAGAGATGTTTTTCATGGGAAGCGAGAGACACTTTGGCCGATGAGGGCAAAGATGCCTTCAGGGATTTTACAAGTAAGAGGCGGCATAAGCATTGGTTTTGCTGGTAATAGAAGTGCAATAATCAATATATCTGACTGGTGTTTAGTGGGAGTCTGGGTCCTGATCCCTGTAGTGAGTGAAGGTGAGGAATTGGAGAGTCCAGGGCTTTGTAAGGTTCTGCCCAGCTTTCTGCTATCAGCGGCTTGTACTCCAGGGAGGATCAATACCACGCAGCAACAAGCGTGAGAAACAGAATGTAGTGTAAGCCTTCCAGGCAGATATAAGCCCAGCTAAACATTACACAACAGCAGATGTGGCAGTTTGGCCAAAGTGGACGTTTCTAGCTTGGTGTGTGGCACAGGGGAGTTTTCCATTCGGTTTACAGTAGTATACAGCAGTGTACGTGCATGGTTAAGATGCATGCAGAATAAGCACCCAAGCACTGGTGTCATCACGTCATGGAAGGAGATTCAGAAGACTCTGATGCTTAATTGTGGTAGTTTCATCATACATTATATATTTTATTTATTGATAAAACTGTCCTATTTATAGGTTATTATTTTGAATTCATTAATGCAATTAATGTAATTTGTTAAAATGTTTACCTTGAGATGACATCATCACAAAATTAATGAATTAATTTAAATCCTATTGTTAGGGGTCCGCGCCCTCGTGTTGGAACCCTGTTGAATGTTTGGATTTGTCTTCCTCTTTTTCTTCTCAGTATTATTGTTATTATTATTATTATTATTATTATTATTATTATTATCAACAATAATAATACTGAACTGTTAAAAAATCATGGGGACATGCATTTTTAACCCATTCAAGTGAAGCAGCAGGCAGCCAGGAACACAGCGCCCAAGCAGCAGTGTGTGTGGGCGCCCGAGGAGCAGTGGTGCCACTAGGGATCCTGGGATCGAACCCAAAGCCTTCTCGATCGCGGGGCAACTCCGTAACCACCAGGCCATGAGCTGTATGGATGAGAGTGCGCTATGTATGTAACAGAATGCATATAAATGAGTGCATCAAAGCTCTGTCTTTTATACTGTAAGGGAGACCAGTCGGAAAAATAAAATATGCTTTATAATCTCACAAACTGCCAGCTAATCATTGCCGATTACTACAGCATTATCACTCATGCGGATGCGGGTGAGCGCTCTGCACGTTATGAAAAATCTCATGTTTGCTCAGGCGCTCCCGAACAGCTTTAGTCAGGGCCGATTTGTCGTCAGATATTGCATCTGTCTTCCACCTGCACTGGATATAGCGCTGCCAGCCATGACAGCAGCAGCACGCCGCCCTTGGGAGCGGTGGCTGTGATTGGCAGCAGACGGTTAGGCGGCCTCATTGATGTGCGGTGCGAACAGCATGCTGACACCAGAGGGCCTGGTGCACTCTCAGGTGCGCAGGGGCCCACGATGCATCTGGGCACGTGTGTGATGGGATCCAGTCAGCCCCTGACAGGCTGGTGCAGAGCAGACTCAGGCAATCTGCAGCCCTGCTGAGATCAGTCAGCGCGGGAAAGACTTGTACTGCTTGGGCTTCAGGGCTGTCGCGATTACTCAACTGATCAAGTTATGAAAAATAAATGATTAAAATCTACCCTCTCGGTGAATTGACAGTGGTTAGTTTTGAAATTTGCATGATAGTGTATATTTAAAATTCCTTACAGTAAGAAACCAAATGGTGTGTGTGTGTGTGTGTGTGTGTGTGTGTGTGTGTGTGTATGAGAGAGAGAGAGAGAAAAATAGGGCTGCACAAAATATAAGTATTGCAA
>JBBIGA010091079.1:0-11287 GCA_037576975.1 Alestes dentex | reverse complement strand
TGCATATATGAGCATTTATTTTCTGACATAGTAGAGGAAGCAGAGCTTCCCTTGTAGTCTTAGAGCAGCCGCCACTGATAAGACCAATGATCATTATGGTCTGCTCACATGTGAAACAGTCAAATTATAAATACGCTCATACTGCATGTGTGTATCTTGTACCAGTGAGAACGCCGCAGCCATCAACTCCAGTGAGTAAGGCCAGTTTGCTAGTTGTGTATCCGCAAGACAGATTATTGGCACAGTGAATCTGATAGAAACAGGGAAAAACACACAGCAGACACTGAGCATTCTGTTCATTTAAATAGAGGTGGCTCTAGTAATTCTGGTTGCTTCAGATTACTATGTCAAACGCATTACTGTAAGCGTATTGTATTGCACACAACCAACCTCTAGACTGGCGGAGGTTCTGATATGGTTTAAAGACTACATTCTTCAAAATATATTAGACAACACCGAGATATCATGTTAAAGAAATTCATCTTATAAATGAAAAATTAAATATTTAGCTAACCTGTCATATTTTTGGCTAATCCATGTAAGACGACACACTCGCAGGGGGTTCTTGTGACACTTCATTTAAGGAGCTTTGGTGGGAAATGGAGATAAAGGGGATGCTGAGCAGGTTCTGATAAACTGCCAAACAGAAATAGAACTAGAGCAAGGTGTTGAATTCAGTGCTGCATCAGATAAACAGTCAAACAGAAACAGTTCCAGTAGCCTCTTTGAAGTCGATCATGGTGTAGAGAAGGGAAGCCCAGGAAGCACCTTGTCCAACTGCTTAGGTCTACCTGGTCATTGTCTGAAGAGGGACTGACAGGCATACAATCTACTCTCTATAAAGAGACATACACAAACAAACAACCATCAGTTTTATTTTATTTATATAGCACTTTTTACAGCCTTACAGAATCCAGGTCTGAGCCCGTAGTGAGCAAGCCAAAGGCGACAGAGGTGAGGAAAAACTCCCTAAGCTGGAGGAAAAAAACCTCATGATGAACCAAAACTGAAAAGGGGACCCTTCCTCTGGTTGACCCTAAGAGTGAGACAGTGATTGCAGATCTGGGATAAGGAGCCTCGATGGCAATCAGTCGGGCTAGACAGATGGGCAGTGGGTCCCCTTGGAGAAGACGTTCCAAAGAAAGTTATGGGAGACAAATAGAAAACAGAGTTAGTTCTGTTTAAGTTTACATTGTACAAATTATAACTGTAAAGAGCACAACTTGAGACTCCATCATACCTCACTAGAGCAGCCTAGCTAGACAGGGCAGAGCCGAGGGGTCTCAGACCCGAGAGCACCCTGAGACACTGGCGCCCACCACTCCACAATCAACAAACTTAACGTAAGAAGTGGTGGGACGACAGCACCAGCTACCCAGTTTACTAAAATTTTCTATGGCCATAACCTTCCAGCTCTGCACTCTTCATGTAACAGGAAAAGTTAATTACAGAAAGCCTGACTAAACAAGTAGGTTTTCAGACTTGAAAACTATGTGAGTCTCGAACGTTATTATCAAGGATATTCCAGAGCTACCCAGGGCCTTGCACGTGAATAGTAAAATCTTATAATCAATACGAAATTTTATAAAAAGTAGTCTTGATACTAATGTGATTAATGTCATGTAGGGATAGTGAATTTCTTAGTTTGGCAATATTTCATAGATAAACAAAAGCTATTTTATTAATAGTAGCTAAATGTGCATCAAATTATAGATCTGGGTGAATAGTGATGCCATTATTTTTTTACAGTTGACATAAGACAAGCTGAGGAATCAGTAAGATCAAGCATTTAACCTGACAGTTTGTTACTGGCAGCTTTTAGACCTAGATGAAGGACCTCTTTTTCTGCATTGAGCAAGAGAAAGTTATGTGACATCCAGTCTTTTACATCCTTTAATCTATGTTTATCATCTGGGTTGACAGAGATATAAAATTGTGTGTCATCTGCGTAGCAATGAAAACTAATGTTTTCGGATAATTGTACCTAATTGCACCATGCGGTGGGCTGGCGCCCAGAGTGAGTCCCTGCCTCACGCCCGTAGACCCTGGGAAAGGCTTCGGGTACCCATGACCCTAGAAAGGATTAAGCAGTTCTAGAAAATGAATAAATGAATGTACCTAATGGCAGTATGTACATGGTAAACAAAACAGGTCCTAAGACAGAACCTTGTGGGACTCAATATTTTACTTTGGTGCACGCTGATAATTCCTCATTCACACTTACAGACTGATGGTGATTGGTCAAGTACAATTTAGACCAGGCAGTTTTTTTGTCTGTCAAACAAGACTGAGTGGTCAGTGGTGTCTTTACTAAGGCTGTTTCAGAGCTATGATGAGGCTGGAACCCAGACTATGCAGTAGCGTACCCAAATGTTGGGCCATAACTTTCTCTAAAATGTATCTGAGGTAGATAATAGGCTGCGGGCAAAGGGTAGATACCATCCTGAGCCAAGAGACCAGGCTTGTCCTAAACATGGACCGATTGTCAATAAAACCTAAATTGCTTTCAGAGTAGCACTTGGACAGCCAGCAATTCAGCAACCAAAGCTTGCTGTGGGCCTTACGGCCATGCCACATTGGGATGGAGGCAGAGCATGTTATGACACTGTCCAGGCTAATTTTCATACCTCTTTAACGGTATTCTTGGTAACCTCTGACTGTCGCCCTGCTGCAGGGACTCTACAGCTGGAGTCGAGGGCGTGCTCTGTCACCCAAAGACACTGGAGGTTCTATCAATGAGAATGACTCTCACCTTCTAGCCCTGCTTGAAGTCCAGATGTGCTCCTCTAACTGAGATCCTTTCTCTGTCAAAGACGAAACTAACAGACACTGCACACAAATAAAATCTCAGCTATTACTGGTGATGATGAAAGAGGATGGACTAAACATTCCACACTTA
Organism: Alestes dentex; assembly: GCA_037576975.1. Lineage (NCBI taxonomy): Eukaryota > Metazoa > Chordata > Actinopteri > Characiformes > Alestidae > Alestes > Alestes dentex. The sequence goes on along the minus strand of JBBIGA010091079.1, from coordinate 8,388 downwards.
GAGCAGACAAGGAGATTAGCACCCTCCATACTGATACATATACAAATGTTGTCCAGTAATCTTCAAAATGTTGGGTTACCCCACTAGAATTTGGTGACTAAAGCAAAGAACAAACACAAAAAGTCAAGCAGCAGCAGCAGCAAACAGCAGCGAGCTACTCAGCAGGCATGATGGAAGTTGCAAGCTGTTCTATTATGGTGTGAAAGGGAGTAGAAATGGGGTAGGTATTGTTGTGAAGGAAGAGTTTGTTTGGAGTGTTCCGGAGGTGAACAGAGTTTCAGAGAGAGTGATGAGTCTGAAGTTATAAATGGAAGGTATGCGGCTGAATGTTGTTAGTGCATATGCCCCACAGTTTGGGTGTGAGATGAGAAAGAAGGATTCTGGAGTGTGTTGGATGAAGTAGTTGAGAGTGTACCCAGGGGAGAGAGAGTTGTGATTTGAGTAGACTTTAATGGACATATTGGTGGAGGGAACAGGGGTGATGATGGGGTGATTGGTAGATATCAAGGAGACAAATGCAGAGGGTCAGATGGTGGTGGAATTTGCCAAGATTTTGCCAACTGAAATCTACTTACAGGTAGGGAGAGTGTGTTAAGCATGAGATTGATCATGAGTCCCCGCGGACTATGATGTTTGCAGATGACATTGTGATCTGTAGTGAGAGTCGAGAGCAGGTTGAAGAGACCCTGAAGACATACTCTAGAAAGGATAGGAATGAAGGTCAGTAGGACTAAGACAGAATACCTGTGTGTGAATGAAAGGTAGGACAGTAGATTGGTAGAGATGCAGGGAGTAGGGCTAGAGAAGGTGAAGGAGTTCAAATATTTGGGGTCAACAGTCCAGAGAAAAGGAAGTGTGAAAAAGAGGTCAAGAAGAGAGTGCAAGCAGGGTGTATTGGGTGAAGAAGAGTGGAAGGACTGATTTGTGACAGTCAGGTACCAAGAGTGAAAGGGAACATTTACAAGATAGTAGTGAGACCAGCTATGTTGTATGGTTTGGAGACAGTGGCACTGATGAAAAGACAGGAAGCAGAGCTGGAGGTCGCAGAGTTAAAAATGTTAAGATTTGCAATGAGAGTTACCAAGAGAGTTATCAGGAATGAGTTTATTAGCGGGACAGCTCGGGTTGAACCTTTTGGAGGACCTTTTGCAATGGGAGGATGGAGTTACCAGGGAAGAGGAAAAAGGAAGTCCTAGTAGGAGATCTATGCATGTGGTTAGGGAGGACATGCAGAAAGTTGTTGTAAGAGAGAAAGATGTAGAGGATAGAAGGAAATGTAGACGGTTGATCTACTGTTGCAACCCCTAATTGGGAGTAGCCAAAAGCAGAAGAAGAAGAAGGGTGTGTGGAGTCATACACAATGTTGGCGGCTTTTCAGATGCAGCATGTCGTGTAAATGTCTGCAACATAGGGGAAGTCGGGCTAATGTTCTGTTAATGTTCAGTGAAAAGTGTTCACAGTCCTCCAAAAGGCTCAACTGCCCTGAAGGGCCCCTGTGCTCAGCGTGGTGGTATTGGACTGATCTTGTCTGACTGAGGTCCCCTGGTCAAGAAGACCAGGATCCAGTTGCAGAGGGAGGTGTTCAGACCCAACAGTCTCAGCATTCTTATCAGATACTGAGGAATGTTGGTGTTGACTGCTAAACTGAAGTCTCTAAACAGCATTCTCATATAAGTCTCCTTTTTGTCCATATGGGTGAATGACAGGCGAGTTCCAGGTGAAGGGAGGTGGCAAGGGAATCAATGGGTTGGGACGATATGCAAACTGAAGCGGGTCCAGTGAGGGGGGGGCAGCTGTGATTTTGAACCTCTCCAAGCACTTCATGCTGAGTAGTGTGAGTGCGACAGGACAACAGTCACTGATGACACTAACAACTTCTTTGGCAAGGGGATGATGGTGGTGGCTTAGAACCACACTGGAATGATGGTGGTGGATATATTTCAGAGAGATATTGAAGATGTCTGAGGACATCTGCCAGCTGGTCTGCACATCATCTGAGCACACGACCAGAAATGTCTAGTCTGACAGCCTTCCACGGATTGACTCTACGCAGAGTCCTCCTCACATCAGTGATGGTCAGACAAAGCACATGGGGGGTGGAGTGCATATCCTCGCTACCATATTGTTCTGTGCCTCAAACCGTGTGTAAATGTGATTCAGAGAAGGGAGGCCTCTCTAGGTGGAGATGTCCTATAGTTAGTTATGGCCCACATGCCCTGCCACATGCACCTTATGTCACCTCTGGAAGTGGCTGTGGATTTCCAAAGCATATTCACGCTTCGCTGCTCTGATGGCCCAGGATAGTTTGACCTTTGCTGTTCTCAGGACAGCTTTATTGCCTGAACTGAATGCAGGGTCACAGCGCACCTCCACAGTCTTCTGTGCTTTCTGGTATTGGTGGACATTGGGTTAACTCACTAGAATTTCACATTTTAGCAACTAGGACAAACAGCAAACAATGCTGAAAGGATGTTGAAAAGTTGTGCAGCAGTGGCAGCAAACAGGAAGTGCCATCAGTGCGCTCAAAGCAGTCCTGAACAGCAGAGATATGCTATATGAACAAAAGTATCGGGACGCCTGGTCATTACACCTACAGGGGCTTTAATTACATTGCATTCATATACATAGACTTTAATATGGACTTGGTCCCCACTTTGCAGCTATTACAGGCTTTCCACAAGATTTTGGAGTTTCTGTGGGAATATGTTCCCTTTCATTCTGTAGAGCATTTATGAGGTCAGGCACTGATGTTGGATGAGAAGGCCTGGCTTGCAATCTTCGTTCCAGTTCATCCCAAAGGTGTTGGATGGGGTTGAGGTTCTGTGGGGGCTCTGTGTGGTCAAGCCAAGTTCTTCCACACCAAACTCATTCAACCATGTCTTTATGGGCCTTGCTTTATGCACTAGAGCACAGTCATGCTGGACTAGAAAAGGGCCTTCTCCTTCCACTTCCCCTAGCTGGTGGCCTAGTGGTCAAGGAGTTGTCCCTGTAATCAGAAGATTGTGGGTTTGAATCCTAGGACTGCTAGTGGCACCACTGAGGTATCCTTGGGCAAGGTACTATACCCACATACTGCTCTCTGTGCGCTGCATCACCTGCTGCCCACTGTTTTACTTGGTAAATGGGTTAAATGCTGAGAAAGAATTTCACACTGTTCTCACTGCATGCTGTGCTGTGGCGTGTGCTTGCATGCTCACATTTCAGTAAACTAAGCTGGCAGCCACCTTAATTTACTTTACTCGAACTGTGTCCACAAAATGTCCCAATACTTTTGTCCACATAGTGTAGTCAGGCTTTTGAACAGGCTTGGCATATCAGACAAGCAGTCTGTATACTGAGAGATGTTCTGAGTCGCTGGGGTAGCTGAGCAGCCCTCTTTATGCAGAGATTTTTTGAGATTTGAATGGTTAACATCTCTGGCAATAATACACAGACAGGGTGTGAGTTTTGGAGCTCATTGATGGCTCCATAAAGTCTGGCCAGTGCACTGTTAGCATTAGTGCTGGGTGGGATTATGAGTACTGTGGTGAATATCTGCAGTAAATAAAATGGTCTACATCAAACGTCACAAACGCACAGCATTCATAGACTAGTCAGTGCTGATGTAAACATATAAGCCCCCTCCTCAGGTCTTAAAAGACAGAGCAGTGTTGCTGAGCACGGCCTCTGTAAAAAAAACAAAAAAACAAACAGGTAGGAGTCTCTAAAGTCAGATGTCCAGTGTATTGTCCAGGGAGCAAACACTGGCAAACAGGATGAACGAGATAGCTGGACGGCTAGCATTACCTTTTAGTCTAGCATGTACCTCTGCCTGTTTGCTGCGCTTCCACTTCCTTGCGCAGTTTGTGACGTGCCCTACCCTGGCTTCCAGTATCAGGGGACACCATGGTCTGAGAACCTCATCCCCTCAGTAAGCTGAGGTTGCATAGCTTTTTCAGTAGTCCATCCTCAAGGTTATTTTCTTGTAGATGTCTTAGTTGTAGCAGAGTCCAATGGTTATAGACATGTGCTTCAGTCATTCTGATCCACATGTGCAAAATGTTACAGCGGAAGTCAATTAAAACTACATGTTTGCACCAAATGTTGGATCCCAGTAAGTCTGCAGCTATCTTGGGTAAAAGTTACAGCTGTTCCTGAAGTGAGAATATGCAGCAGTCATGACAAGAAAAGAAAAGACCAATTTGTGAACAAGTCTGTAACTAAGCTAAGTGGTGTGCTTGCATGGACAAGGAAAAATGAACAAATCACTCACTGAGACAACACATTACTCCTAAGCCATATAAAAGATCATTTCAAAAAGAAAAAGTTTCATCAGATGAACTAAGACAAAAAGATTTTGGAAAGGAAAGGAGGAATGCAAAGCCTGACCAGCATTTCAGGTTGTGTAAAATTGCTATTGCCAGTTAGCTTGTGAACTGAGTTTTTCCACAAGAAAATTAAACAAGAATCACCTTTGAACAACCATGGCTGATGAGTAACTGAGTGATCTGAGAGTGCTCAGCAAGCCAAGAGCCAAGGAACTGAGTATGGAGGGGTTATTTGACTATTTGGCAGCCAGCACAAAATGTGCAGGACACAGTTGTTCTCTTTCAAAGAAGGGCAGAGAACACACACACACAGCAACACACAAACAAAACAAGTTAAACAAATAATGCCAAGACGATGTTATTTATTTAGTAGAACAAAACTGTGTTGTCCTGTCTATGCAAAACAGTTACTTAATAAATATTTTTCAGGCACTTGTGCAGTGCCACTTTTCTTGTACGACTGCCTCTATCAGGGCACGATGCATTGTACTAGGGCCAACAAATAATGCTCAAATGTAAACAAATTTTTTCTGATATCTGATTCTTTAGAAAATCAAAAAGAAGATACATGCAAATGTATTTATTGGGCTATTACAAGAGACAGTGTCAGAACAGACATTCTGAACAGGGTGGAGTCAAACAGAAATGTCATGACACTTTGATTGTGTACAGAAAAATAAAAGAAAATAGCTGGGGAAACGCCAACAAAGCAGAGACCTTATTGGCACAGTGTCAACTAGGTTAATTGTGAATGAAATTACATTAAAGCAATGGCTAAACAAGGACAATGAATTTACAAATGATAATCACCCGAAGTCTCCCAGCTGTTATTCAGATTGTTGTACCCTGATTAACAAAGAGATCTACTTTGTTCCAGAATACGCCTTTGATTTATTCAAGATCATTTAATAGATCGCCTGTCTGCCACTGAAATTATTAACCAAGTTTCACCAAATCTAAGAGATGGATATGACGACAAACAACTATTTTAGCTATTTTATAAAAAGATTCAAGTATTAAGCGCTTGGAAACGTGTTTAGGGATTCCCTAGGACTAGCAAAACAAAGAAATGAAGGGTTCCTTTTTCACATCCTTATGACAGAAAAGAGAATTTCAGTGTAATGAGCTAAGCAACGGTGATCCTGGGGTGGGCATACAAAGAAACCAGAACAGAGAAGAGAGAGGAACAACAGTGATTAAAGCAGGCAGATTATTCTATGAATAACTGATATTTACAGCACATTTAAGACAATCACTGGTCAACGATGCCCTTTAAGGGATTCTTCTTCAGGACGTACTAAACTGTATTTCCAGTTGAATGATTAACTTTGACTGCTGTGATCCTAGAATCTTTCTAGAATTATGAAATGCTCATGCTAAACAAATGCATAAATCTACCACTGAATTGACGGAATGACTCCCTGTACAGCTAAAGTTCATGTTCAGTTTTGTCTAGTAGGCGACAACTGTTTTTTGTTTAATTCCTGTGCTGTGGCAAACACTATACCGTTTCTCTTTACTCTCATACTAAATGTGAACAATCCTCAAGGCAAAATTTTACATCAAAATGACACTTGACGCCCTGTGGTGGGCTGGTGATGGGGAGTCTTTGCCACGCGCCTGTAGACCCCGGGATAGGCTCCGGATACCCACGACCCTAGTGAGGATTAAGTGGTTACAGGAAATGAATGAATGAATGACACTTGACATGCACTTGAAGAAAATATTACAAGGATTTTTGTTCCATTTATTTTAGAGAAAAATAGCCTTGTTACTGTATTATTTTGGAAGACTGATACATTTCTCAAGTTGTAGAATACTTCTGCACATATCTTTAACTCTTTAAATTTTAAAACTATAATTTCAAAGAACAGATTTCAAATCACAAAGGCTGATGGTCAATAAGTTTACATTTAAATGTTATGTGATTTTTATTTAAAACATCCAGCTTCAAATTCAAAATCCTTATAAAATAAATCAAGATCTATGCTAATTTGTCTTTGTGCAAACCACCAATTACTAAGCGCACTACTCTCCACGCATCACAAGACACCAAACAACAAAAGCATTTAATATGTTTGGTAAATATTTACTTCATCCTTTTATATTTTTGTGTTTGTTTAAATGTTGCTACTTTTGTTTTCAGTCAAACACATTTTTTTATTTCAGACTTTTCATTGAATAAGACTTTCACATAAAACCCACACTTTTACTTCAGTTCAAACTCTATACTTTTTCCACACTTGGACAGTTATCATTCTTGTGTATGTGTGCATGTGTGTGTGTTATTGTGTTCATGCATTAACCATTGAGAAAAGTTTGATCTGACATATGACTAATGTCATGGTATGAGCTTAAAACAAACATTTAAATGCATTTATACATTAAAATCATTTTATAACATTTTAATTGTACTCATGTGTGAGGCAATACATTTTTTTGTTCAGCACCTGTACTACTTTGTTGCTGCTCACATCTCTCATTATCCAGTCAGAGCATTTTGTTTCAGACCACAAAATCTAATAAAAAGAGAAGAATAGCAGCCAAAACCCTTAGTTCCCATGTTGATTGATAAATATGAAATTCTGTATGGGGCTTGTTACTCTCTTCCACAAAAGCTGAGAGAGGAGATTATTTCATCACATCTGAAGGGCCTCGGGTATAAGATGCTTTCCAAAACATTTAACATACCAAGAGACACCACTGGGAGCATTACAAGGAAGCTTAAAACTCATGGAACAGCTGCAAACCTGCCTGGCCGTGGAAGAAAGCCCAAACTTTCATCAAGAGCCCTTAGCAACTTACTCAGGCCAGCTAAGAAAACCCCCCATGAAGAAAACATTTGTTAGAAGTTATAAAAGCTAAAGGATGCTCCACACAGTACTGAACCTGGGGGTTGAATAATACAGCACATGCACATGTGTTAAAAGAGTTACATGTTCAATTGATCTTCATAGTTAAGTCAGGTTCTGTTGTCAAATTAACTAAAATTTATATCAATAAATGTTTTTTGTTGTTTAATGAATTTTTTGTCATTCATTGTCATTATCTTTCTACATCAACATTACGATCATGTCTTGTGATGTGAAGGGGGTTGAATATTTCTGATTGCAACTGTGCTTCCTTCATTAATTTTTATTTAAGTAACATATTTGAATATATATATATATGCCCAATTCTGGCAATCTTTGCACATTATTTATACAGACAATCTTTAATTACAAAATGAAATACCATGACTATATGGCCATGAACCTATTTCATAGTGCAGGTGCATTATTAGGCCTGTAGATGGCATGAAGGGTCCACTGCACAGCTAATGATTAAGAAAAGTTACATTGTAAAATGTAATAAGACATCAATACACATGTATATCCGTTTCTATGTTCATAAACACAGACCTGTCCATTGTCTAAATGCTTAAAAAAGAAAGGAAAAGACAAAACCTGCTCTTTGTGCCTTGCTGGTAGAGAAACAAGATGAGAATTTGTTTAATATTCCGCTTGTTTTCTTGTCCTGACAAGCTCATCTTCTATTCAGCATTTCTGAAAGCTACTCTATATCTGCTGAAGTGTTCAACTAACTCTACTTCTGTCAACACAATAAAATAGTGCAGTCCTAAGTGAACTTATAATTCATCAGATTTTAAAACTGAGATATCTCTTAAAACATAGAATCTATTCTTGACATCATGTATTATTTTATTTTTGTTTTACCTATTATTTAGCATTATTTCATTATTTTGTTCACTTGTTTACATTTTATGTATGTCAGTTTAAAAAAATACTTTTATATGTATTTTATATGTATTTCTTGTTATTGTATTGCAAATTAATTTGGTTACTCTGGTCACAAGTGTATCGTCCTTGTACTATATCTTGCTTTTTTTGGATTTGACCAGTGCTACAACTAATGATCTTCATATGTATCAACAGTGACCCTTATAGCCGCTCCCACACTGTCAATGACAACTAATGTTAATTTTACTGATCAGACTGGTTTCTTGGCGCGCGCGCACACACACACACACACACACACACACACACACACACACACACACACACACACACACACACACACA
>JBBIGA010091068.1:0-11287 GCA_037576975.1 Alestes dentex | reverse complement strand
TCAAGTCACAAGTCTCTGTTTGTGTGACTTAAGTGCGACTCAAGTCCGAGTCTCAGACTCGAGTCCCCATCTCTGGTGTAAAGGTCAAGTGTCCCATTACTTTTGTCCATACAGTGTATGTAGCATTTAGCACAGTAGTGCATCTCTCAGGAAGTGGTGAGTTAATTCATCCATGTTCTCACTGTATTTTATCCAATGCAAAACTCCAGACAAGTTCTCCACCATGGAGAAGAAGCCCAAAAATGTTAATGGTCCATAATGTACATAATGTAGTAGTAATGTATTAAGGTAATGCATTATCTTCAAGACTCACCATCAGAAGGGTCTCTTTCCCAAAGTTAAAACCGGGAAATGTCGCTCTAGAGGCCGCTGCAGCTCTTCCAAAGTAGCTGTATTTGCATGCTAACAACAGATGCATCTGCAGTAATGTTTTTGATTTTGTATTAAGTATCGCTTTAACGTAACATACGTTAATATAACTTTGCTTTTTTTAAAAACCTATTGGTCCATTTGTCGCAAAATGTTCACACAATGTAAAAGATTGCTGCCAAAAAAATTAAATACATAATGAATAAATCAAATAAATGAATAAATGAGACTGAATGAAGCTGTAAGGTTTTCTCAAGGGCGGAATGGTCCTTCACATTCCTGGACTTCTCTAACACTCCTCATAAAGTATGCAGGTTGAGTAATCAGCTTTTAGCTTTAATGGTGCCTAATGGAATGAAAAGCTGCTGCATTAAGGGAAAAAAATTAAAAATAAGGGAATTTCTTGATATGAACTGAGTGAAGCTGATGTTGATTTAATGCCCAGACCAAAAGCCTGAGGTCAGCGTTTACAAGTGTGTGTGCTTTTACTGTTGCGTCCCGCTGTGTAGAATCTGTTAAATTCTTTGTGATTGTAGGTCTAACAGATTAACTGTGTGTGTGTGTGTGAGAGAGAGAGAGAGAAATTCTATGATGAATGCACAAGAGTGCTGATGCAAAAGTGTTTCACTTGGAAAGAGAGGCCACACACACACACACACACACACACACACAGCCAGGCCAGCGGCTCCTATCAAGCCACCTTAGACTTCAGCAGTGATTACTGCACAATTAAGATCAAATTACTCTACCTGGCTGGCCGACTGACCAAGAATTTACTGCCAGCAAACACGAGTTCCTCATGGACGCTTCCTGCACTGTGTTTTCCTGCTGTCTATTTTCCTTTTTTATTCAGAGCAAATGTATAACATTCATTTGTTTTCTGTCATTGTCCGAGAAACAGAAAGTGGCGGGTGGCAAAACAAATGTTTTTGAAAAGTGTGGGGGGGCATGTCCCCCCCTGCCATAATGGTTCCGGCACACACACACACACACACACACACACACACACACACACACCTACAGTCAATTTAGAATCCCCAGTTCACCTGACAGCATGTCTCTGGACTGTGGGAGAAACCCGGAGACCCCGGAGGAAACTCACACCACCACCAGGAGAACATGCAAACTCCACACACACACACACACACACAAGACCAGGACCCGGATTCAAACCCCCAACCCTAATCCTAACCCTGAAGGTGTGAGGCAACAGTGCTATCCACTGCACCACCATGGGGCCTCAAATTTATAACGAACAGCACTATTTTTTCTCTCTCCCCTGCTGGCGAGGTCTCCCAGTATGACATGCTGGGAGGGAGACAGCCAGTGTGCTTCCCCCAGTCACGGCTGCTGCATCTTTTCAAGCTGCTGTCCATGCAGTCCATGAATAGTGCTTGGAGGAGAACACTAACTACCAGTACCAACTAATTTGGTGTCAAAATGTATCAAAAACGTATCACACTAACAAACTATTACTACAGGATTTGCAAATTTTTTTGCAAAAAATACATGTACATATAATATATATACATAAAGGAAGGAGATATGAAGGGAATATATATATATATATATATGTGTGTGTGTGTGTATGTGTATTATTGTGCCACCAACTGTTAAAGACAACCATTCTCAGTCAGAGAACTAGCTCAGTCTTGTGTTGAGAAAATCTTTAGACGGGCAGAAAAATTGAATGGTAATTCAAAGAATAATGTTGGGATCCCAGTCTTCTGACAGTGAGACTCCACCAGTAAATCAGCACCAAAGCTAACTTGTGATGGAAGATTCTGTAGATGAATTATCTGGAGTTAAATGAGGCCAGGCCGGTCCAGGACTCCCCAGCATGAAGGCCTGTTTTAGGCCTGAAATGTCCAAATCCCAGTAAATGATTGACCCCCAATCGACAAAAGTTCACAATCCTCCCACCCACCAAACCACCAAAAAACTGGGAATCCATGCCAACCCTGAAACTGCAGGGCCTCTGTCCACAACCGACCCCACTAAACTCACGCTGTGCAAACTGTCCAGATTGCGTGACCATTGACTTCTAGGGTTTGTTAGCAACATAAGCCTCGCAGCTGCAGCGCAGACCCAGTGAAGCGAACTCCAGACTGATTGACTCCGCTTGGGATGGGGGAAGTTGAGTAAATTTGAAGCCATTCCTTTAATGGTAATCCCTATTAAAAATGCAGCTTAATCTTCCTCCAGAAAATGGCATGAAACCAAACCATGAGGAAACGGGGCAGCAGTACAAGGGCGAGCAATGACAGACCAGAAGCTTCCACCACCAATCACTTTAATAGATCAAAGCTCTAAAAGCCTCTGAGAAAATTCCTGCTGCTCTAGGGCAGACCAGCAAAGAGGACACTAAAACATACGCTTATGATCCTCCAGAGTCTCGATATCTACATCATTTACAGCGCCCATTTACACTGGACACTTTAGTAAAAAAAAACTAGCGTGTAATTAGCCCATCTATTAATGCGTGTCAGGCGGACTCCAGAACTGCTTATTGCTGGATATTTAGGTGTTTCTATCAAAGTGGCCAGGAAGAGAAAGTATAAAGTAGGTGTTTCTATCAAAGTGGCCAGGAAGAGAAAGTATAAAGTAGGTGTTTCTAATAAAGTGGCCAGGAAGAGAAAGTACAAAGTAGGTGTTTCTAATAAAGTGGCCAGTGAGTGAATGTACAAAGTAGGTGTTTCCAATAAAGTGGCCAGAGAGTGGAAGTGCAAAGTAGGTGTTTCCAATAAAGTGGCCAGTGAGTGGAATAATATTAAGATTCAAGACTGCCTGATTTTTCCTGAGGTTCTAACACCCGGTGTCTACTTTATTCAGAATAACTCTGTCTTGTGCCCTAATGCACAAAAACCGCAGTTTTACTTAGGCTGCCATATTTACGGCCGTTACGGCTTTGATCCCTTGATAAAAACAGTCGGCTAGACGCCTGGGCGAAGTGGGCGGTAAACCCGGAGATGTTAACTGGTTTATAAATCAGGGCCAGTGATGATAGCGTAATCTTGGTGGACGCTAATCCTGGCAGCTATCCTGCCGCTGGGACTTGGAGAAGAACGTGGGCCGGTGATGTAAAGCTCTTACCCCCTCTGGCAGGTCGCCCACGTGGTCACTGCTGGCTTAAGGGGTGACGGGCTCTTACTGCTCGAACACCAACAACCGAAGCTCTCTTATCGCCGTGGCCTCGTTCTGGAATATTCCAAGAACCTTCCTTTAATAGGGCCGCCACTGATTTATATCTTTCACCTGTAGCGAATGTAGCAGGGTTGGTTTTTTTGGGTTGTGCAGAGGATACTATGGTAGATTTTGAAGTCACACATATCGTATTTAGTACATGACATGACTGTGGATATGCCCAGTATGGTATAGTGTTCTGTCTCTTTGTTTGTGTTTTGCTTGTAGGGTAGTTCTTTAAATAGACAAGTCCTGTAAGACAATACTGAAGACCTGGGTTGCCTAAAAAGACACCACCATTTCCCTATGACACCAGGACCTTGACCATATTTGGTTACAGGTTATCCTGGTACAGAAGTAGCTCTGCTGCTGGAATGGACAACTGGTTTTATACCCAGGAGGTATAAAGGGAAGACCCCATCAGTCCCACGGGGTGGTTCCACCGACCGGCTAGACGTGGTTTGCTGTTTTGCTACCTTTATTTTTCAAAATAAAGGAAACTGCCTGTATCATTTTCTGTTGTATAGTTGTTTTTATTGGATTATCCTAGTAGCTTAAGTTTCCTCCACGACAATACCTGGTTATAGTCTTTCTGGAAATTAGAGCAGAGGCTATTTGAGGTCACGTAATCAGATTACATCATTATGATGCTCCCCAAGCCCGTAGAAAAACAACAGGGAAGTTGAATTTATTTGAGATGAAAATTGTGCCCATATTTTATGCTTGAAAAACACCCCAGATACAGATATGGTTGGAAATTCAGTTTTCTCCTGAGGAACCTGTGAGTGAAACTCATGCTTTCTTAATTCACCCTCTGGGTTCATGTCAAGGTGGCTTAAGGAAAGGGCTAGACATGCACTTTCATGGATCTTCAGAGAGGGACCATAAAGAGCTATTTTCCACTTAATCATGTAATGAGGATATAAGCCTAATGTATATTTGTGCTACATTTTCAGTGGTAAAAAGGATGCTGTTCTTCTATATGCCAAGATACCAGCTGTGGTTTACACAATTTTTCCACTTACCCTAAATGTAGCCAACCAGAAACGACATTTTTGTGTCTATATGTTGCTTTTATAATTTAGAACTGAAGTCTAATATTGCTAACAAAGACTAGGAGTCAATAGTCACCCAAATAGCTCAATCATGTCTGCAAAATACACCAAAACTTGTCTCAGCTGTTGACTTTTAATGTCTGTTAACATTCGCCTTATAGTTCCAGGGCTAAAAAAAAACTAAAGCAGAAATTGGACTCCAAACATGTCTTGGCTGACCAAATACATCTAATTTGGAAAATTTCATTTTTTACTAAACTTTTTCATTTAACTTCATGTTTTTCATTTATCTCAGGTTTAATGCCATGATTCAGCCATGCAGTTTGCACAGTGCCAATAATTGGGTCATAAGCTTCCATGGCTAAGCTACATTAGCCCCGTAGCTCCAGAAGTAAAGCAGCAAACATGTCTTGGCTGATTATTTCGGAGTTGGATGGCCGAGATCTCATGTTCTCCGCTTGAGTCGCGTGTGTTCGTGATTTGGTCAGGAAGAGCCCAAAACACAGGGGAGGCCTTCCAGTTGGGCCAGTTTGGCTCCCGTTCCGGCCGTCACTTTTGGTGAGGAGCTGCCCAGCCCAGTGATGACCTCATCTCCTCGTTTACCACCATCTGCTGCATACAGATGGATGCGACGGCGTTTTTGGGAAAAGAGGAAAGCTCTCTCGGAAGCAAACTCGTGGAGGGGGGCTTTGAAGGAGTGAAAGAAAAGAGGTAGAAAGACCAACCCTGTGACAGGATGATATTACAAGAGCTGTTTCAGCCTGGACTGCCTTTTGAATGAAAATATAGGGCAGCCAATCAGAACAGAGGTCATTTACATATACAGGCTTAACCCTCAGAACTCAGAGTGTATCAGTAAACTCTGATTTCAGTAAATATAAACTATAGATAAATAAAATAAATAAAAGAAAATAAATTAAATAAAAAGATATGTGGGCATTTTTGTTAATGCTCATTTGCATGTGATGCCATTTTTAAAACCCCAGTAGCGATTCTTATTATTACATGTTTTTAAATTACAATAACTTTGGTTCTACGTGACACAGGAGCACAAAACAAAGCTCAGCATGACGTCTGACACCTCGAGCATCGACACACACCGGGGGAACTTCCATATAAGGAGTTGTTTTGCGATATGATAACAGTTTACCATTTGTCCGGCATGCATCTGTGTTATGAGGGTTAAAGTAAGAGTAACAAAAAATCCTGTTTTATTCTAGGGGATAAAGAGAGATTAGAAAATGGTCATTTAAAGGTGAAATGCAGCTTTTCTTTGATGCCATAAACCTCATAAAAGGATCTCAGGGGGAAATAATTCGAATATAGACGTAGTGAATATAACAGTGAGCACTGACTGAACTGTTTTACCACCAAAATCGAACTAGCAGCACAAATCAACACCTGGTCTGTCACGCTCACGCCATGCATTCAGAGGGCTGTGAGTTCGAATTGAGGTTCCCCTGAGCAAAGGACCGTCCCCACACTCTGCTCCCTGGGCGCTGCGTTGCTGGTGAATGGGTTAAACACAGAGAAAGAACTTCACGTTGTTCACACTGCGTGCTGTTCACACGTGACAAGTGGACACTTTACATTTACCAAAGAGGACAGTTCATGAAAAGCAGCGACTTTTCATCAGCGTTCACACGCAAGCACTCAAGACTTTACCACTCTCAAGGCTCCTGGTCAAGTGGGGAAAGCATCGATCTCTGTCTACAAACAGCTGGCTTGTCTACATGGAGCCCGCAGTGCGGATCATGGAGTTTTTTTGAACACGGCCCCGGGCAGCCTGGCAGAACAAAGCAGGAACACAAAGCTGAGGTGGCTCGATAGACCAGCAGGCCTGGAAAGATAGCGGGACGGCCAGAGAGAGAGAGAGAGAGAGAGAGAGAGAGAGAGAGAGACAGAGAGACAGAGAGACAGAGAGACAGAGAGAGAGAGAGAGAGAGAGAGAGGGAGAGAGAGAGAGAGAGAGAGAGAGAGAGAGGCCAAGAAAGTGAGCAAGGTTCAGTCTGTACTTTGTGAGCATCGATTGCAGCAGTCCGTGACTGGGGGAGGAGCGGGGGGGGGCAGTAATGATAGACTCTGGGCTGAATCAGAAAGCCATTGAGTCGCAGCGAGCGTCCCCACTCTCCCCATTCAGAGCCCTGTGATTTCCACTAATCATAAGTCCCCAGCCCGGCGCCACTCTTTTCTTTCCTTTCCCCTCTCTCTCGCCGCCTTTCCTCACTCACCGTTCCACCGCCGGCGACTCGTTCGTACAGAACACTCCACTTCATTGTGGGGGGGGGGACCACCACTGCGTGTCCTCGCCGCCTCTGTGTTGCTGCTTCACCCCCACAAACGTCAGCCCTCAAATCTGAAAAGTGTAATAAGAAAATGTGTTTTCTTTCTAGGTAAAAAAAAACCCCTCTAGAGTCTTTTTTTATCCTTACATACAGGGTTCAGCCAACTTGAAGCAACAAAACTATGCTTAATTAACTCTTATTAACAAATATGTAATTGATTACATTCTAACATCATGGATTACATTCAGATTTTACTTACTTTCTATCTCTAGAGGTTTTAAGGTGTTATTTGATTTAATGTCAACAGTAAAAAAACAGTACAAAAGTCAAGCATTTATTTGTCTTTTTCACATTTACGTAACACTTTCATGACAACAGACATAAGTTTCCGCTGCCATAAGGGCAGTTTTAATGTCTCATCAGATGTGTGTTGGACTCAGCCTTTATAGCTGAAGTGAATGGGACCGTTTGCCATTTGTGAACACACCACAGCACACAGTGTGAAATTCTTCCTCTGTATTTAACCCATTTAACCCATTCACCAAGTGAAGCAGCGGCAGTTTTTCACACTGACTCAGTAGAAAACCAGTGGAACTCTAGATAAGATAAGATAAGATAAGATAAGATAAGAAAGAACTTGAATTATCCTAAGGGAAATTATTTTCCCCAGAGTTAAAGATCTAGAGATTAGAGATTAGATATAGATTATAGGTTAAAGATTATGACCGCAATTAAACTTAACTGTCTTTTGGCCATTTTAAGACAGGTCTAAAGCTTCTATTGTGCCTAATAACTTTAGATCTTTTGCTTACAAGTAATCTTCAGACAACACATGTATTTTTTTCCAGTTGACCAAAGATATTGATTCTGTGGATTCTAGCATTAATGCCTGGAAGTTAAAGTCAGTGTTTGGTGGCCTGGTGGTTAGTAAGTTATTTAAGTAACTGTAAGTTGTTTATCTGTAATATTTATACCTAGCATTTTGTGCATATAGGGGCAGCTGGTAGCTTAGTGGTTAGGGAGTTGCCTCTGCGATCGGAAGGTTGTGGGTTCGAATCCTAGCACTGCTATTGGCATCACTGACATTGTCCCTACACGCTGCCCCCTGGCTGCCCGCTGCTTCACTTGGTGAATGGGTTAAATACAGAGAAATAATTTCACACTGTGTGCAGTTCTGTGGTTTGTTCAGGTGTAACAAAAATGGTCACTTTACTTCTGAACTAGCCTATATTACCTCGGCAAACTCTTTACAAGGTAACGACTCTAAAACTAGTGGTCAACACATCGACGTGCCATTCCAGTTTACCTGCTTGTGCACTCACTGGTCATGTGCCATCCAGATAATGTGCTGGTGACTTTCTCTTGACCGAGAAATGGAAAGAATTTAATATGTCGCCACTGGCTTCAAGCGGCAATGACAGAACACTACTGAGTCCTATTGGTTATTGGCAAATAACAGAATTGTAAATATCTAATAAATGCAACTGAAGTTTGAGTTGAATGTAATAAGCTTTGTTAAATCAAACCCTGAGCTAAAACCTAAACCTAATCCTAAGTCTAGAATTAACCCCAATGTTGGATAATTCATCCGTTCCTTATCTGAGCCGCTTATCCTGACCAGGATGATGGAGGTGCTGGAGCCAATCCCAGGACTCAGAAACACTCTGGACAGACTATTATAGGGCAGACACACACACACACACACACACACAGTCACACACACACACACACACACTGTCACACACACACACACACACACACACACACAGTCACACACAGGGGCGTTTTAGTATCTCCAATACACCAAGATGCCTGTTTTTGAAAACTGGACCCACACAGACAACATGCAAACTCCTCACACCCACAGTGTTAGGCTCCTGTGAAAATAATATTTAAAACTGTCTAGATGACCATTGAGTGTTTTTCACATTAATATTATTAAATCTACTAAATAAAGCTAAAAAGAACACAAATCTCATTCTACAGTGAACAGTGATGTTCTGTTCAGTATCTCAGTGAGTTCTTGTGGGAGTCCAGTATTACTGTAGTTTGATCAGAAACCTGGTTTGACTCCATCAGTCCTTCATTAAATTAAATCAGGAGCTGCTGATGGAGTTTCACCATCCAAACAACGGCTGGAGGAACCGAGGAGGAATCTGGAACCGAACCTGTGTTCTCCTCACCAGCTCACACAATACAAACACAACTAATCCTGATACTTTTTACTCTTTTACTGTTTGTTTGTGTTTATTCTAATGTACACTTTGCTGGCGGAAAGACACTTCAGTGATCGCACACTGAGAAAAATGGCTTTAAACAATTTGCAGAGGTGTCTAAGACTTCTGCACGGTGCTGTGCACTATCAAAGTATCAAAATAAAGTCTGGCCAGTATTACAGTGAATAAAATATATTGGAAAGGTTCTCATATTTATTTCTATAATCATTTGTGTTAAGTTGAGTCATTATGAATGAGGAGAATTCTAATGGAATTAGGGTTCGATTAGAGGCTACAGACCGGAAGGTGGGAGCTGGAGGCCGCGGCTCTGAGTCAGTGACCGCTGTGTGTGCTTCTGAAGGTCTGACCTTTGGAGCTGAATTCGAATAAGCCTTTTGTCAAGCAGTGCCATGGGTCTGCAAATGCCCACCTCTTTTGCTGCATCAGTCTGTCCTGATTGTACAGCATGTTTGTATACTTAACGACTCAGAATCGGAATAAGAATCAGAAGACTTTATTGATCCTGGAGGAAATTGCTTATGTAATAATTGCACAGAGACACAGACACACAGAGACAAGAACAATATAAAATTGATTCATTTGTTTTCTGTAACCGCTTAATCCTTACTAGGGTCAAGGGTACCCGGAGACACACACACACACACACACACACACACACACTCACACCTACGGTCAATTTAGAATCTCCAGTTCTCCTGACTGCAGGTCTTTGGACTGTGGGAGAAACCCAGAGATCCCGGACACACACACACAGACACACACACACACACACACACACACACACACACACACACACCAGGACCCAGATTCAAACCCCCAACCCTGGCACTGCGCCACCGTGTGGCCCACAACATTAAATATTAAATCAAAATAAAATCTAAATAAAAGTCTGTAGAAAAAAGCTCAATATGAAAATTCACAGCAAAATACTCAAATTCTGGGTATAAATACTTTAGATAAGTAACAGTTAAGTGAAATCTAACGACACAGATGGGGTATATTAATGCACTTAGTAGAGATCAGCAGTATATAACTTAGCTGCCAGAATACAGTGTCTGTCATAATATTATATTGATTCATATTCTGCACTAAAGGTTGTCTTGCTGTTTTGTTGCTCTTGTGTTTTTCCTGATCTCTCTCTCTTGCTACACTCTGAGTATTTTGTCCTGTCTGCACCTTTGTATTCTTGTCATGTTCTGTTTTGTTCTTTGTGGGTCTGTTTTTGTTTTTCCCGTGGTTCCATGGTCCTGAAAGAACATTGTGTAAATGGCTGAAATGACAGTAAAACCCGTTTGACTTTACTTGACTTACTGAACTTATAGACAGTTAATTTGATTTTAGGTCCACTTATGTCATGATGTATTCTCCATTTTTCTTTCTTTATCCCTTATTATTAAACATGTTTTGTTGCTATGCAAATAAGTCCTATTTGATTGGCCACCCTGTATTGTGCCTCATTCCAAAAGCAGTCCAGACTGAAACATTCCTTATGGAGTGGGCGGGGCAAAACTGATTTTGGTGGATATATTGAAATGTGCTGGTTTTATCTGGAATTAGTGAATTGTGAAAAGCCTTATAATTAGACCTTTAATTAAAGTAATGATAAAACGCAACTTGTGTGTAGCTTTTACTCCAATTCACACATTTTCTTTTTTTCACAAATTTTACAAATCAAATACAAATCTTTCAATGTAGTGGCACAGAGAAATCATTCAGAGCATCCAGTCAGTGCATCAGCAGTAGCTGAAATGACATTAGACGGATTCGACAGAAATCGTTCTGAATGTTGCAGAGTCACAGAAGGAATTCACAAATGTTTGGAAACAGTTTTTGTTTTTTGGTCGGATCACAGCGGCCCAGCTTGAACCCAGCAGACTCCAAGAAGACGCGTCTGTGTTCCACACTCACACTGAATCTAAAGTGTCACTAAAATCAAACATTTTGTCAGATCTCTCTCTCTCTCTCTCTCTCTCTCTTTCTCTCTTTACCTCTCTCTCTCTCTCTCTGTCTCTCTCTCTCTCTCTGTCTCTTGCTCTCTGCCTCTAGCTTTCTCTCTCTCTCTCTCTCTCTCTCTCTCTCTCTCTCTCTCTCTCTCATTCTGTCTCTCTATCTCTTTCTATCTCTCTCTCGTTCTCTTTCTCTCCCTATCTCTATCTAT
>JBBIGA010091057.1:0-7500 GCA_037576975.1 Alestes dentex | reverse complement strand
GCCACTGGCTTCAACCCACTACTAACTGCTTCCAGAACGCTTATGTCCTGCCATGTAAGCTGCAGGAGCGGGCGGCGGCTTTTATCCTGAGCAAACACCCGTTTGATGGCTTGCTCCTGCTCCAGAATTCTCTCCGCCATTCGCTGTTTGGAGCCCCATCGTGTTACGCAGTCCTGTCAGAGAAAATTTTGTTTATTTTTTTTAGTTTTGTGACGAAATTATGGTAAAAGCTGTTTTTTATGATTAATTATAAATTAATTGAGCGAATGATACATGGACTTGCTCAGTTATGGTTAGGCTTATCGGCTCAGAGTTTTAAAGATTACCGTGATCAAGAAGTGTTGAGGGAGTTTTAGCTCCTCTTGTGCTTTGCTCAGCTCTTGTCTCCTCCACCAGCTGTGGGGAAAAAGCAGTTTTACTGGCCGGCAAACCCCAAAAGCCCGATCAGTGCTGGCTTGCTGCTTCTTGAGTGAGTTGTTTATAGCAATGTTTAGATTGCGGCCAAAACAACTTAACCAAGGCCTTTTTAACTGTCTGATGGCAGCAACAATGTTTGGCCCATTATCAGTAGTTATGCAAGAATTTTTTTTTCTTCTATTTTCCATTCGTGTATACTCTCCTGCAATGCCTCTTCCAGGTTGTCAGCTTTCTGGCTTTCTGGCATGAAGCTTGTTTGTAGGCATTTTGATTTTAGTGTCCACTCTTTGCTGACATAATGTGCAGTCACTGACATGTAAGGCATTGTCTTGCAGCTGGATCACATGTGAGTTGTCAGGGCCAAATATTCCACATCATCCAGCTCTGCTAAAATATTTGCTCTGATGTCGTTGTACATCTTTGGGACTGCGGTCTTCGAGAAGTATTTCCGACCTGGCAGCTCATACTGCTTCTCAAATGTTTGCAGCATGCCCTTAAATGCGCTCTTCTCTACTGTATTAAAAGAAACCATTTCTTTTGCTAGGTAGCGGGTCAAAGCATCAGTACACTGCTTCCATCTTTCGCTTTCAAGCTTGTACTTAGTACTTTTAGTGAAAACCTCAGATACTGTTGGTTGGTTTCTGCGAGGTTCAGTTGTGCGTGATGACACAGGCAATGAGCTGTATTCCGCGGGATGGTGAACACGCAAATGGTCATGTAAATTTGTCGTCTGTGCATCTTTTGTGTGGATAACTTGACCGCAAATCCTACACACCACTTCAGACGTATCTCGTGGCTGTCCTCTTTCATTCAGTCTAAAGCCAAAGTATTGCCAGATTTTTTACCAACCAAGTTTGTCAACGCCATTATAACGACACAGATCACTGTGCCTATTCATGCCAGAGTCCTGCAGAAAATGTGATTGACAGGTGGTAATTTGTGTGTAGCTTTATTTATTTATGGTTTGGTTATGGGTAAAACAAAGACCATGCTGATCAGGTAGTGGAAACGGTAGGCTACAATTAATTAATTCGTTATGAATTAATTATTTAACAACAACCGCCGCCTACGACGATGATGCCATCGTCCATCGCGATGTTTCACATTAGACATCGTACGATGCCAAATTGGTCGACATCGCCCAACCCTAATTACCAGTTTTGGTTTTTGGAAGGGACCCAACGATTATTATAATCACGATTATTTTGACCAATATTGAAATCACGATTATTAATCACAATTATTCATTATTTTAGGTAAAACTATTTTAAACAAACAGTAAGTGGACAAGGCTTTCAATTCAAAATGAAACCTCAAATAAAAATGACTCATAAATAATACAATAACATTTATCCAAGACAAAGGGCTAACAAAAAATAAACATTTAGAGCTAAATGTGTTAAAAAACAAAATGTTGCGCTTTAAATCTAAATGTTGCACTTTTACACAGGGCAACTCTAAATGTGTGATTTTAATGTAGCACTTTTACAAATGGCGAGATATGCTAATTGGCTACGCCCCATGATTACAATTGGCTGTTACTTAGAAGGGGGCTAGACTGCGTGCTGTGATATCCCCTCACCAACATGGAGGATTTGCCTTAAATGATCTTAAATCTAAATGTTAAATATGAAAATATATCTCTCTTCACCTCGGGCAAAAGTAATGGGAGACCCGGGCAAGGTGAACAGTTTTCGGCTAATAACTCCGGATCTCTGGGGGCTATTATGGCAAACGATGGGTCTTTGGAAAGGTCTCACCGAGCCCTATCTAACTGTGAAGTTTCATGGAGATTGGTGGTTGCCCTGAGCTGCAAGTTCCGTGGGGGACTAAAGTATTGGGACACGTGGGTGAGGTGAACGGTTTTTGGCTAATAACTCTGGATCTCTTTGTTGCAGGGCGCGCTCCTTTTTTAGGCATCTTAATGAAGCCCTAATCTTGAGTTCGGCCCCTGGTGTTTGGCTGACTATTGGTTGAGAAAGTGCTTGATTTGATATGCAGTAGAGCCTGCTATTCAAATGTTAATATCGCAGACGATCGCAGATGATCTTAATTTAATCTTGGCAGCCAAAATCGTGATCGTGATTAAAATTCGATTAATTGTGCAGCCCTAGACCCAACACATACTTGGTTCACTGATAGCTGGAAGGAGCAGGTGGTATTACTTGGTTAGGTTACCCTGCG
Source organism: Alestes dentex (assembly GCA_037576975.1). Lineage (NCBI taxonomy): Eukaryota > Metazoa > Chordata > Actinopteri > Characiformes > Alestidae > Alestes > Alestes dentex. The sequence goes on along the minus strand of JBBIGA010091057.1, from coordinate 4,899 downwards.
GACTGACAAACGTGATATGAACGACAGAAACGGACAACATCCCTTTTCAATGCGGGCCAAAAGAAATACATCTATAGGTTTTTGTTAGAACGAAATGACCTGACCACAAATGATCATGAGCAAGCTGTAACACAAGTTGTCTATACGGAAATGGCAGCACGATCTGAAAGACAGTATGTGCATCTGACCCTCTAGAAGTCCATTTATGCATAAGCACGGCCTTATCGAGGAAATACTCAGCAGGAACGCTTTTAGGTTCAGAGTTTACCAACGAGAAGTACTGTTCTAACCCAGCAGGAAAAACCGAGTCGTCAAACAAACTGGACACTTCAATTCTAGGTTCATCTAACACTGAACAAAAGTGACTCCGTCAACAGGCAATTCTTTACACACACACCTACCTTGAAAGTACCATCCACAAAAAATGGTAAGATTTCCTCTAAAATAAATGAGCTGCTCCGGTATTTCTTGGAATGATACTAGGTGAAGCTGACGTAATCTTCATTGCCTCCACTTAGAGCTCCCAAAGTCGTATCTCCTTAGCCGTGGTCTTGAGCTCCGTTCTGCGGAGAGCCAACGCATGTTCGCCCTCTCGCATTCTGTTTCTCCTCAGCCTCGATTAGCAAACATGCAACGCGAAATCTAACGCGTGTCTCATCTCGAGACTCACTTGAGAATGAATGAGGATCGTAACGCGAGAGTGTTGATCTACGTCCATCACCTGCCCCAACATTTACCTGGCCCTACTGTAAGCAATCAGACATTGTAGGCTCCACCTCTTGCGAATCAACAGTGGTATCAGCCACCTGCTCTACATTAAGCACTCCCTTCTCAACCAACACGTTAAATATTTATTTGTACAATTCTCTTTACACTAAGGTCCATGAAACAGAGATATCATAATGGGCAGTGACTGAAAACAGTTTGTTCTTATGACAGCTCGTTAACAAATCCATACTTGGTGATGCCATAAAGTAGACGTGAGAAAGTAGACGTACTTGTTTAAAACAGCAACAAAACATGATCTACCTAAATATATTGATCTTAACACTTACCTACAATACCTTACCACAGCATTAGCACTTCAAGAAAGAGTTTTCTTAAAATGTCTTAACCGGCGAGTTTTGAGTCGCAATGGAATGAAGACTAAATAACTAATGTCATTCATTACAATATTAAGAGGAGGTTAAAGCGCTCTATGTTGGCCTCACACCTCATCTGTAGTCAATAAAAAGAAAGTTAGAATAAGAGCAGGATCACCACACAAACCTAAATAATCAAATACCATCTCTGAAACAGAAGCATATTTGTGGGATTATTGAAGGGATTATTAAATGTATAATGTGAATATTCTTCTGTATGATTAGATTTGTATGGTAAAAACAGTTTCCCTCTCATTCATTTCAATGCCAGGGGAAATAATGCCCAGTTTTACCCCCTTAAGTGTAATTTACTACCCAAAACATGTGTTCCAAGACCCTAAAACTCAATGTGTCTGAATGGTGTTCAAATTTCAGCAGTTGTTTTTTCCCATCTTTACTGCTGGAGCCACATTAGCACGCACCAAGCACATCATACTTAATAAATAATGCATTTGTAGGTAATCCCTCTATGTTGAAATGACAAGATGGCGGCGTGAGTATTCCTAGACCTCAGTCATGGCATGTCACATTAGGCACTTATGTAAGTATATAAAGTACAGTGAGCTCACCAATTCAAGAGCTTAGACTTGTTGTGGTATCAGAGTCCTCCCTCCTTGCCCTACACGTTGTGCTTCTTCTCCAGGCTTTTTCAAATGGCCTCTGGGCCAAAACATCAAAGGAAAAAAACATATCTTTATGAAATACTCTTGGCATTCTTACGAATTTGTCATTTTCTGCAGGGAGTGGAGGTAGCTGTTATATGCCTTGGTGTACTTTGCTTAGTCAAACCCCAACATCACAATTCAAAATAAACACAATAATAGAGATGGGCATTTTTAACATGGATTTGGACTTTGCAAGCTTCTGGGCTATTATTTTTAGATTAAAGCATCTACCGCCTTATCCCGCTTTGCCTGGATTTAGGATTTGGAACATTTGACTCTAGACTTTGGCGTGCATTTGTGTTCTTTCTGGGGGAGGCTGCCAGTTGTCTACATGTGCACTGACCCCTGGGGTGTGTGTGTATGTGGCTGTGATGTGTGGGTATAGATCTCTACTGAACAATATGATACTTCATTATTACTTCAGCGTATTTGACTGTTTAATATTTAGGTCAGATTTCACTCACACACACACATACACACAGACACAGAGATACATATATTTTTGTATTAAAGTTAATATACAGTAAGCTTCATAAATATTGTTACCTTCAGCAGAGATTGGTAAATAAAGATGATAAAAATGTCTTTGTGGTTAATTAGCTCAAATGTTAAATGTTTTTGTGTGAACCTAGTTTTAGCTTTTTGGCAGAGGCAATCAGATTTTCATTTGAAACCTCCTGGTGCTTGATGGAGTCCATGATGAAATGTATTCTAACAAGATTCCCAGGGCCTTTAGTGAGAAAACAGCCCAAAAACATCACAGACCTCTACCGTACATGACAGTGGGCATACAGTTCTTTTTTGCATAACCATTCTTCTTTTATGCCAATCCTGAGTTTTTGTTGCTAAATCTTTCTCTTATCTTACCGTGATGAGATGAAAGAAATTGAAATATACTGTTGGCATATATCTATATTTTTGAAGACTTTGTGACTAAAATGACACAATTTTCTGCATGTATATCTTTGGATACATTTTTGTCTCTTTAACTAGCCTTCTCAGTGGCCATTGGGGTTAAAATAATTATGTATCTACTTACAGCACTTATTAATGATTCCTAGAACAGGGGATATGGGCATTTTCAAGCATGTGGCTTCTTTCTATAACCATTATCTAGCTTATTAAGACCAACATTTTCTTTGAGCATTAGTAAATTTGGCCTCAGTGTCGCCTCTTATTTACCCTAGTGAAACAAAAAATCATAGATGATAGCTTAAGAACACTCCAGTGAATATATAAGAATAATATAAAAAGGGATTTTTCCATGAGAATTTTTTCATGGGAATTTCTAGGGGTGTTGATTCTTCTTTAACAACATTTACTTCTATAAAAGGTTTGATTTTTTGTGTAATTGTAGGGACCTTTAAAAATGTAAATAATAGTGTGTATATAGTAATGTCAATGTCTGTATGTAATATTGTACTGTTTCAATGTTTTGTTGTGTGACTGTTAAAAGAACTACATGTCCCAAAATGCCCAGAACTGAGTCTGGCCAATAGGGGCCCAGAATGGGAAAAAAGCTCGCAAAATCGGGCTGTGGGCGGGACTTCTTGTTCCCCGTTTGGCGCCAGAGGAGAGGAGAAGAGGAAAGGAGAGGACGTGCTGCGCGGGTGCTCCTTTTTGGTCGGCTTTTAGTTTAAGCTAAGGGCTCTAAAAGCACCAATAGTGAGTTCACTTGTTGGCTGCTCCGAATGGGTTTGTTTGGGACCCTTTTTTCCCTCCCTCCCGTTGAAGAGGGAGCTGTTTTGGCTGTCCCGAGCCGTCGTGACAGTTTTTTTTTCCAGACAAACAGAACGGGGGCCATTCCCCATTTTTTCCCTTTCCCTTTCGAGCTGCTGTCGTCTCCCACTTCGACGCCGAGCTGCTGTTGGCTCCCACGTCGACGCCGAGGCCGACTCCCGCCACGTCTGGTGCTGTTCTGCCGCCGAGGACACGCTGGGTTCCCATTTCTCCGCTCCTCCAGGTGTCAACTGGAGGGTCCCGGCTTCAGGGAGGAGGTCATACTCTGGGACACTGTGGTAACTTTGTGAGTCGCAGCCAGACTAAAAAGCTGCCTGTAAAGTGCACCAACGGGCCCCAACAGCGTTCTGTTTTTTTTTGAGGGTTTGAATTAAAGTGGGGATGTTAATATTGTTGTTTTATAGTGGGGTAATTAAATAATATAAATCTAAATAGAATTTATTATTAATTTATTATTATTAATATAGGGTTCCCATTTGGGCCCCTGTAAGAGTATATTGTTGTGTGTGAAATTGTGTTAATGTGTTCTTCTTTTCTTTCCTTTTTTTTTCAGTATCATATCTGTTTGTTTTCTGGGGAGATACACACACACTACAGTCAGCTAGTGTAGTATTTTCTCAGTGGAGGCACCGCGCATTAAAATCTGTCAGTTATATGGTATTAGCTACACACATTAGTAATCAGGGAGTTCAGCAACACATCACCACACAGCTGAAACTCAGGTTCCTGTTGCGCCACTTTTAGGTTAAGGTAAGTGCGAGTGTAATCCTGACTAGGGTCTGTGAAAATAGGGTTACATTTTGGAGGCACCGCTGGGATCGGCTTCCTGTTTACCAGAAAGGTGTGTAGCTTCGTGTTTTATTTGGCTAGTGTTGTTGAAATTTTTTTTTCTTCTCTATTTTCCCCACATAGTGTCATTATACTCTACCATTTTGAGCATGGATCTTAGTCGAGTTGTAGAGTGGAGTTATGAGGAGAATGTGGAACTGTCTCACGCTGTTCTTCTTAGTAACGTGCCACTTGGGGTTACCGATGATGTGATTAGTCGGGTGCTCAATACAGTCAAAGCCCTGGATAGGACCCGAATACAGGGTCGGTGTGGTGATAAGACCGGTAAGAGCATGTATATTTTAGTAGAGACTAGCATGAAGGTAGAGCCCGGAAATGGGAATTGTGGGTGAAATAGGACCCTGGCCTGCTAAATTAGTAAGTGAATTGGTGTCTGCCAGTCCTCTGGGGAAGAGGGATAGTCTTGAAGCCGAACTGTTGACGCTTCCCCAGAAAGAGGGTCAGTGTTCGGGTGATGAAAGAGTAGCTGCTGTGGGCCCTCAGCCCTCTACTCCTAATGTCAG